>DF360846.1:25750-55216 GCA_000787875.1 Solanum virginianum | reverse complement strand
CTCTACGTGTTTGAAAAAATATCTGGGGATGATTAATATGGATTTTGTGGTTGGGTTGCCCAAGACTAGAAAAGGTTTTGATTCCATTCGGATTGTGCTTTATAGGATGACAAAATTGACTCACTTCCTACCTGTTAAGACCATATATGGGGTTGAAAATTATGCAAGGTTATACATCCATGACTTGGTGAGGTTGCATGGGATTCCTTTGTCCATCATATTAGATTGTGGAGCTCAATTTACTTCATATTTTTGGAGATCTTTCCAAAGGGTCTTGGTACTAGAGTTAAGCTTTTTATGACTTTCCACACTCAAACGGATGGCCAAGCTGAACAGACCATCCAACCATTGAAGATATGCTTACAGCATGTCTGTTGGTGCTTAAAGATAGTTGGGATGATCATCTTCCGTTGATTGAGTTTGCCTACAATAATAGCTATATTCTAGCATCAATATGACTCCTTTTGAGGCTCTCTATGGGAGATATTATAGATAAGTGGTTGGTTGGTTTGAGGTTTATGAGGTAGTGTTATTGGGACCATATCTTTTTATGGAGGCTCTTGAGAAGGTTAGGATGATTAGAGAAAGGTTGAAGATGACCCAAAGTCACCAAAAGACCTATGCCAATGTGAGGAGAAGGGATCTTGAATTCCAAATTAGTGATTGGGTTTATTTGAAGGTGTCACCCATGAAGGGTGTGGTTCATTTTGAGCAACAAAGTGGTGTGTTGTGTTAAGGTCCTTTGGTGGAATCAACAAGTTGAGAGTGCTACTTGGGAGGCCGATGCGGATATGCAAAGGCGATATCCTTACTTTTTCCACTCTACTCAAGTCTAAGGTATTGATCTAAGTCCTTTATATGATCTCAAGTTTTAAGTTCATCCCTTGTGTCATTGCGTATTTTCATGTTTAAATTGACAAGTTTATGATGATTTTATATTTATGGTGAGATTTTTGTAATGATGTTTAAGTTTATTGTTGTATCTCTATATGAGAGTTGAATTTGTCATGTTTATGTCTCTCATATATTTTTCTTTGATATTTGGGGATGAATTGTCTCAAGGAGGAGATATTGTAATGACCCCCAAAAGTGTTCGAAATGTGCCTCGTAAGTGTCTTGAATCGTAATTTTCATATATCTCAAAATTCATTTGTGATATTGAAAATTCAACTTCATATTCTTTTTTAGGGGGTCATTTTGAGTGGGAAATGGGTCTAATCCTTATTTAAGAGCAAACAATTAGCAATTTTAATTTTTGTAATTTTGTTTATCTAGTGTCTGTCTACGATGGTGCCGTGACTCGGGGCTCCTTCATGGAGATGTGTTAATTTTTCTTCTGTGATGGGTTTTTGTCATGGACCAGATGTGGACCTGTGTATTTTGTTGCCAGTTATTTTATCTTGCGATCCAAGGCTTTTGGGTCTTGGGGCTAAGTGTTCCCAGACGTGAAAATACCTATATTTAGCCATTTTTTACCCTCATATCATTCTAATCATTCCCCAATGCTCATTCAAACATTTAGCCAAATATTTTACTCCTAAATTCAAGTCTCAAACCCTCTTTCGGATCTCAAGGATTTTCTTTCAAGCTTCAAGTCTCCATCTCCAATCTTCATCAAGTCCATCTCTAAAGCTAAGGTATGTGGGTTTCTTTCATGGGTTTCTTTCATCCATGATATCTTAGCTTCCTTTTACTTAAATTTGTATGATTTAAAGATGATTTACTCATGGGTGTTATTTGTTATGAAAATCGTTGCACCCTATATTGGGGTTTATGAAATTGTGACTGTTTTGCTATGTTTTGAGGTATGAAAGCATGGTCTATTGTAAGATTTGATGAAGGGTTTTGATGTATGTTGCTTGAGGGTGTTAGCAGGTATCTATTTAAGGTTTTATATCAAATTTTCTAGTATGATTTCACTCTTGAATTGCATGATTTTACACAGCACTACACACTCTCTAAGTGTTTGATGAAACGTCCTGTTATGGTTTCTTGAGGAATTGAAGGACCAATGCATGTCTTAAGAGTTGAATGACTATATGATGATTATATGATTATGAAATGATATTGAAATGAATGTATATATGGTATTCTCTATATAGTGTTGGAATGTGACCATGCCCTACTCGGGGGTTGCACACTGAGTAACCTTGTCAAGGGGTTCGTAACTTGATAACCTATCAGAGGGTTTGTACTCTAGCACCACGGGTGGTAGGCTGCAACTATGTATCAACCTTGTTGGGGGCTTGTACTCATCAACCTATAGGGGGATTTGTACTCTGGCACCACGGGTGGTAGGGTGCGATGATCCACCAACATATGGATGGGGTTTGTACCTTAATCACCAAGGGTGGTAGGATGTGACAATCTACCAATAGTTTAATGGTCTCTTTTTACACATATGTTATGTCCAATGTAAGCATGTTTTACTTAAGCATTAATCGTACATGTCATATTATTTCTATGCTAGCTATTGTTTATCTCTAGGTATTTTGGCTATGATGCCTATGTCTTGTTGAATTTCATCCTACATATTTAGTACATTCAAATGTACTAACGCATACTCTATGCCTACTTGATGTCACCATGAAGAAACTGGAGCACCGCTTGATCATCCTCCTCTTCCACCTGGCTAGTTCTATTGTCCTACAAGCTTGTTGGTGAGTCCTCTATTTTGGGGACTTTGCTTATGATCTATTGCTATGTATTAAGACTATCTTTCTTTTGGTTATGTATTGACTATGAGGGTGAGCCTGCTTTCTTGTCTTGGCCCCCGCTCTAATCTAAGTAGTAGAGGTGTTGTTGGACATGTTATGTATCAATGCTTGAGCCTGGACTCTCTTGTTTTCTTGATATTGTAATAAAAAAGTTTACCCTTAGTCCCAATTCCCCTTGTTTATGCTTGCCTATTATTGTTGTTTTAATTGCTTTTACGACCAAAGATGTTTAATGATATACTATGAGGCTTGTTTGGGGTCCCTTCGGGTTCCCCATTCGTCGGTCATGTCTAGGACCTAGGCTTGGGTCGTCAAAATTATGAAGAAAGCAAAACTGGACGATGTCAAATTGACCAAGTCGAATACGCCTTCCATCAAGAGAACTGATATGGTTATTGCAAAGGTCAAGGCCAGTATTAGGGAGCTAGATTCCTATCCAGATAATGGAAAGATAGTGTCCTCGATGAAAAGCCAACTCTCATACGTTGCTATATTTTGAAGGTAAAGAAAGAGGCATCAGATAATAGAAAGATCATGTCCTCAAAAAAAAAAAAGCCAATGTTTGTACCCCGCTATGTTTCGAAGGTAAAGAAAGAGGCAGGTCAATCATCTGATGTTCAGAGAAATGTACTGGGAGGGCTAACTCTTCCTATCAAACACATTGATACAATCAACTTGTCTTCAAAGCTACTAGGAGATTTTATGGCTTAAATCTACCTCAAGATATGTCACTCCCCACAAAATATACAAAGCCCTTTGATCCAAATTCTTACAAGTTACATGCAAAGCATGGATACAACCCTAATGAGCCATCTTAATTAGGGAAACTCCCATCAGATGATGTCACCAAGAAAACACGTGAAGGTTTGGGCTATAGCCAACCACCACCAGTTCGTATTTCTATAAGAAGAGCAAGTAAGACTTACATCACCTTTGAAGATGAGTCTTCTTCTTCTAACAAAAGGCCTTCTGTCTTTGATCGACTTGGAAAACCCACTACGAGAACTTCTATGTTTGAGAGGTTGGGACAATTCAAAAATGAAAATAAGAAGCATCGGAGAAGTTATCTAAGAGTGACAACACTTGCTCTGCTTATCCAAAAGGATGTCCAAAGTACAATTCCCTCTAGGATGAAGCGAAAAGTGAAACTCATGGTTTCATGTGGAGAGGTGCTAAAGGTAAAGACTCACACCATAGATTACACCAAGGAATGTGAGGAAGATGAAGAAAGTATAGGCTCCTCATATCATATTGCAGCTTTGAGGGAGCTCGATACCTCATCTCAAATAAAGGTTTATGGAGGATCATAATACATTGTTAGGTGTTACCACATATCTGTTAGTGAGAATGATCTACAGGAGGAAGAAGAAGTTGGAGATGCTCCGCTAGAACTAGAAGAAAGAGTGAAAGCCATGATAGATCCTTTAAAAGAAGTTAACCTTGGCATTGATGAAGACCCAAGGCTAACTTACTTAAGTGCTTATCTAGAAGTTGAGGAAGAAAACACTTATATGAATCTAGTCAAGGTGTCTAAGCAAGTATTCGCTTGGAGTTACAAGGAAATGTCTGGATTAAATCCTAAAATAGCAGCCCACTAATTGGCAGTCAAGAATGGTGCTCATCTTGTGAAGCAGGCTTAAAGACATTTTACGCCTGAGTTGGTCCCATTGATCGAGAATGAAGTCAACAAGCTTATTAAGGAAGTCTTCATTCGTGAAGCTAAATACCCCACATGGATTTCAAGCATTGTTCCTATGAGGAAGAAAAATAGCCAAATTCGAGTTTATGTTGACTTCAGAGATCTCAACAATGCATATCTTAAAAATGAGTTCCCATTGCCCATTCCAGAGCTAATGATTGATGCTACAACTGGTTATGAGGCAATGTTATTCATGGATGGTTCTTCTAGCTATAACCAAATCCATATGTCATAGAAGGATCAAGAACTCACTACATTTCACACCCTTAAAGGTATCTATTACTCAAAAGTGATGCCTTTTGGTCTAAAAAATGTTGGTGCCATATATCAAAGTGCTATGCAAAATATATTTAATTACTTACTCCACAAAAATGTCAAATTTTATGTTGATAACTTGGTGGTGAAGTCAAGAAAGAGGGCCGACCATTTAAAAGACTTAAGAATAGTGTTTGAATTGCTCCGAAGATATCAGCTAAGGATGAACCCATTGAAATGTGCCTTTGGGGTTACTTCTGGCAAGTATCTTAGATTTACTGTGCGATATTGAGGGATCGAGATTGATCAAGATAAAGTTGATGCCATCCTGAAGATACCCTAGACTAGAGACATTCATAAGCTAAAGAGCCTTCAAAGAAAGTTAGCTTACCTTAGAAGGTTTATCTCAAATCTAGCAGGAAGATGTCAACCATTCAGTCGTCTTATGAAGAAGGGTGTTCCTTTTAAGTGGGACCAAACATGTAGTGAAACTTTTCAAAGTATCAAAGCATTTTTGGAAAACCCTCAAAATGGTTGTCGACATGAAACTATTACAACTGCAAGCCTTTGGTGACTCTCAGCTACTGATTAAACAGCTTTTAGGAATTTATGAGGTCAGAAAGCCCGAACTGCACCCATATCAATATTATGCTCAAAAGCAACAGGATGGCTTGGAGATGTAACCCTCCAACATGTGTCGAGAAAGGAAAATGAAAACGTTAATGCCTTAGCTGCTCTAGCTTCCACTCTGACTCTTCTTAATCAAATGTAAGTTACTATCTGCCAAAAATTGGTAGTACCACCTCTAGATTAAGATGAACATATGGAGGATACGCTTGAGCATGTTTTTGTATTTTCTGAAGTCAACAAAGAGGACTATTGATAAGCTATCATCGACTACTTATGTTATGGGATACTCCTAAAAGGACATACTATATAGAAGATCATTTGAGGTGGTACTTCTTCCATGTCTGGGAAAGGAATAAGCAAGTCAAGCTCTACATGAAGCATATTCAGGAGTATGTGGATCGCATCAATCTGGACCAAAGCTCCACTTTCACATAAAGAGAATGGGGTATTATTGGTCAACCATGGTAAAATATTGCTTGGATTATGCTCGAAGGTGCAAAGCTTGTCAATTCTATGTAAACTTCATATATCAACAGCCTAAAGTTTTACACCTGACTGTTGCATCTTGGCCATTTGATGCTTGGGGATTAGATGTAGTTGGACCATTCTCAAAATCTTCTGGTGGACACCTATATATCTTGGTTGCAACTGATTACTTCTCAAAATAGACTAAAGTTATCGCTCTTAAAGCAGAAAAGAAGAAGAATGTTGCAAACTTCATTTGAGTGAATATCATATACCAATTCAGCATTACTCGATACATAAGAACCAACAATGGCAAGCCATTTGATAATAAATTATCAATAAGATTTGTAATCTTTTCGACTTCAAGTAGTGCAAATCCTCTATGTATCTTGTTACCGCCAATGGTCTTGCTAAAGTGTTTAATAAGACCCTATGTAATCTCCTGAAGAAAGTAGTCTCCAAGTCCAAATGAGACTAGCATGAAAGAATAGAAGAAGCTTTGTAGGCATATAGGACAACACATTGCACACCAACTCAAGCAACCCCATATTCGCTTATTTCTGGAGTTGAAGCAGTCCTGCCACTTGAGCGATAGATACCTTCTTTGAGACATATTGTTCAAGAGAGATTTACCAAAGAAGAGAATACTTGACTACATCTGTATGAGTTAGAATCCCTAGATGAAAAGAGGCTCAAAGCTCAACAAAACCTTGAATGCTATCAACCTCGTCTATCTCGTGCTTTTAACAAAAAGGTTCATCTAAGGTGCTTTCAAGTTGGAGACCAAGTCTTTGCAGTAAGGAGACCAATCATCACTTCACAAAAGTCAGGGGGCAAAATCACCTCAAAGTAGGATGGACCATATATAGTACAAGAAGCATATTCAAATGGTGCTTACAAGCTTGTTGATGCAGATGGCGTAAGGTTTGGCCCCATAAATGCAAATTTCCTTAAGAGGTACTACCCCTGAAGTGAGATGATGCTACATGACATACAAGCATAAACTATATGTTACTCCTAGCCCACAAGAATATAAACTCTGTACAGCACACCAAAAAAAACACTCGCTCTTTCAGAACTGCGTTGTGACTTGATCCGCTTCATTAAGGTACGTAGGCGCTTGGACTTATATTCTAAGTTCAGTTGCAAGAGTATCAAAAACCCATATGTCCCCACTTTATCTCTTACACGAGTGTTAAAGTTGTGAGTACCTTTCATCAAACTTTAGACTCATACTAAATGGTGGTGACTCGATGGGGCCGAACCTCTATCAAATATGGGCTTTACTAACAATTATACTAGAAAGTCTTCAAATCCTCCAAATATGCGACTTGAAGCCTTTGAATCTTCCAAGATTGCAAGTTGAAATACTCCAAGTATGGAGTTAAGGGGTTTAATCCCCCAAACATGCGGGGTGATCCCAAGTCGAGCATGTGGACAAAATCAGTCTTCAAGTTTTACAAAGTTGAAAGTTGAAGCCTTCAAGTGGAAGTTCTAGATTGCTAAATGACTTCAAACTAACAAAAGAAAGTCATTAAGTTAAAAGGTTAAAGTGGTCAAGCTTTGGAAGTCCTTAAGACTTATCTTATATGTTAAAGCTTTAATATACATAATGTTTGCAAGTAGAGCTTATGTTATTCTTATTGGCCTATAAGGTATGGGCCAAGTATGGATAGTTAAAGATTGCAACCAAATGAAATTAAAGTGGGAGAATGCAATAACAAAAAAGAGGCCATAAAGATACATAATTTAAGACAAGAATGTTAAAGATTGTGACCAAAGCAAATTCAAGTAGGAGAATGCAGTAAAAGAAAAAAAGCCATAAAGATGCATAATGTAAGATAAGGGAAAAATATCAATATCATAAATTTTCTAACATATCATCTAACTCTAAAGAAAATAAAATAAGCAAAAGAAGATTAAAAAAAGGAAAATAAATTTGATCTAAGCATAAATTATAGTTAATCAGCTCTTGAAGCAAAGCCTCTAGATGCTCCATCTTTTGTTCCAAACTGTAACAACACAATAAAAAAAAGTGCCCCAAAACGTGCCTCGGAATTCCCAAAATTTTGATTTTTATATATCTTAAAATTCATTTGTCATTTCAAAAATCTGACTCCATATTTGTGATCGGGGGTCAAAATTAGGTGAAATAGGGTCTAATCCCAATATAAAAGCGAAAGAATAGCCATTATAAATTTTTAAGGGATGATTTCTAGTGAGTTGTTCGTGATGTCTCCAACAACGCGCCTTGGATGCTTTAGTGTAAATTCCCCTTCGTACCCTCTCCATGATGTGAAGATATGTTTTTTTTGCCTGGTAGTGTTTTCCTGAGCAGCCCAAAATATTCTAAGTGTAGGGCCCAAGTTTGCCAAACAAGTTTTTATCTATACTTGGTCAAATTTCACCCTTTCATCATTCTAAACATTTCCCAGTACTCCCCAAAACACTTAGCCATATTTTCACTCCAAATTCCAAGACTTCAAACCCTCATTTGGAACCAAGGATTCTCTTCAAGTTTCAAGTCTCCATTGTCAACATTCACCAAGAACTTCTCAAAAGCTAAGATATGGGTGTTGAACCATTGGATCCTCCACCATGGTGCCTAAACCCTCTTTTTACTAATATTGGATGATTTAAAGTAGATTTTACATGTGAGACTTGTATATTGAGGAGTTTACTGTAGAGAGATTTATTTTCATGAAAGAATGGTTGTTTTAGCATGTTTTGAGCTACAAATCTTAGATCTAAGGTTGGATTTGATGAGGGGTTTTAATGTAAATGTCTTGGGAGTGTTGCAAGGTGTTGATTAAAGGTTTTACCACTGAGTTTCCTATATGATTTCATCTCTAAATTACATGCTATTTTACCCTCATTACACACCAGCCAAGTGTTTGATAAAATGTTCAGTTATGGTTTTTTTGATGAATTGAAGGTTCAAAGCATGAGATATAATATGTATGATATTTTAATAATAAAATAATATTATGGACAAGATGTATGCATATATGTTCTATATAACGTGTTGTATTAGACCATGTATGGTCCGAGGGGCATAAGGGCCCGAATGACCATGTGAGAGGTAAGTACCTTGCCACCAGGGTGTCCGAGTGTGAACGGCATCAACCATATGAGGGGTGTAGTACCTTGCCACCAGGGTGTCCGGGTGTGAATGACATCTCCCATCCAAAGTTGGGATTCTAGCTTGGTCTCTTCCTCACATATGATATCTTATATGAACATGAGTTACTTCAGCATGTTTTACTTATGCATTGATCATACGTGCCATATTATTATATTATGCCAATTGCCCATGGTTATGTATTTTGATTATGATGTCTATCCATTATTGCATTGTATCCCACATACTTAGTACGTTCAAACGTACTAACACATACTCTTGCCTACATGATATCACCATGTAGGACTCGGTGCTCAAGTTCATCATCCTCCTCCTCCACGTGGCTAGACGGTTCTATTCTAAGCTTGTTGGTGAGTCCTCCATTTCAGGGACTTTGGTTTATGTTTTCCTCTTATCTATGTATAGAGATACTATCTTATGATCTATTTGACTGTGAGGGTGAGCCCGGTTACTTTGTCTTGGCCCCCGCTCAATCTATGTATGTAGTGATGTTTGTTGGACAAGTTAAGTATTTATGACATGAGCTATGATTCTTTGTCTTTTGATGTTGATGTGTTGCAACCTTTCCCTTAGCCTCAATTCCCCATTTGATTCCATATGTCTTTTACATGTTTCTGCAACCAAGGATGTGTAATGGCAAGTTAAGAGGCTTGTTTGGGGTTCCTATGGGTTCCCCATTCGCCGTGTCACGTCTAGGCCCTAGGCTTGGGTCGTGACAAAGTTGGTATCAGAGCACGTTCCCCATTCGCCGTGTCACATCTAGGCCCTAGGCTTGGGTCGTGACAAAGTTGGTATCAGAGCACTAGGTTGATAGATCCTCAGAGTCCAACACACCATGTTGATTAGTGTCCTATTCATGGTTATAAAGCGTGCCATGGCTATAAATAGGAGGCTATAAGGCATTTTAAGAAATATTTTCCTTCTTCATGCTCTACGTCATGCTACAGAGTAGTGATAAGTATTCCCCTAATGATTGTTCTTTGCTATGCTAGATCATATCTAATACTAGAGGAAGACAGGCCCAAACTCCCGAGGAGCAACCTACCAATGGTGAGCTCCGGGATGCCTTTACTATGCTTGCCCAAATTGTGGCCAACCAAGTCCAACAAGGGGCCCAAGCTCCACATGCTACTACCCTAGGAGCTAGGTTAAAGGATTTCATAAGGATAAATCCTCTAGTTTTTCATGGGTCAAAGGTTGATAAAGATCTATTAGACTTTATTGATGAAATCTACAAGATCTTGTCTATCATGGGTGTTGGGTCAAATGAGAAGGCGGAGTTGGTGGCGTACTAACTCAAAGAGGTAGCTCAGATTTTGTTTGATCAATGGAAAGGTGAGAAGGGTAATGGTTATGTGGTGCTTTGGGAGGAATTCAAATTTGCTTTCCATAATTGGTTCTTTCCTCTTGAGCTTAGGGAAGCAAAGTTGGTTGATGGATGGGTTCTCCTCCATTGCTTCCCCTATTAATCGATTCTTCCCTCTTGAGCTTAGGAAAGCAGAGTTTGTTGAATTTATGAACTTGAAACAAGGTGGTATGAGTGTGAGGGAATATGCCCTCAAATTTAATTAACTTTCAAAGTATTCTCCTCACTTGGTGGCCAATTCTAGGTCAAGGATGACTAAGTTTGTTATGGGGGTTTCCAACTTGGTAAGTGAGTAATACTAGTCTGCCTTGCTTATTAGTGATATAGATTTGTCTCGGTTGATGACCTATGCCTAGAAAATAGAAGAGGAGAAATTGAGAAAGAGGAGGGGTCATGAGGCCAAGAGAGCCCGATATGAGGGCTACTTCCCCAAGGGTGCTAGATTTCATCAAGGCCAAGGGCCTCCTCATGCTACTAATAGAGGGTTTGCTAATGACTTCCCTAAGCCTCAAAGTATTATTGGTGTCGCTCCTAAAGATGTATGTACTATATGTGGGAAGAGCTATAAGGGCTCATACTTGAAGGGTTCCAATGCATGTTTTAAATGTGGAGAGCTCGGTCATAAAAGGGTTGATTGTCCAAAAAATCATGGCAAGGTTTGGGGTGCAAATATAGTTCCGGTGGGTAGAGGTGGTTCCCTAAGGTACAATCGATTCTATGCTCCACATGGAAGGCAAGGGGTTGGTGAACTTCCCGATGTTGTTACCAGTATATTAAAAATCTTTGATCTTAATGTATATGCTTTGATTGATCTGGGTGCCACCCTTTCCTTTATTTCCCCCTTTGTTCCTAAATGGTTCCATATTGAGTCGGAGTTGTTGCATGAGTCATATGAGGTATCTACTCTTATTGGTGAATCTATTATTGCTAGGAAGATGTATATAAATAGTCCAGTTTGGATCTTGCATAAAGTCTTACCTTATGATCTTGTTGAATTAGATATAGTTGATTTTGATATTATTTTTGGGATGAATTGGTTGCATGCCTACTATGCTTCTATTGATTGTAGAACCCATAGGCTCAAGTTTTAATTTCCAAATGAACCTATCCTTGAGTGGAAGTGTCATGATATGGTAATGAGGGGTAGGTTCATCTCATGCATTAAAGCCCATAGGTTGATTTCCAATGGGTGTTTATATCATCTTGTGAGAGTCAAAGATGTGGAGTCCAAAGTCCCTTCAATTGAGTCGGTTCCAATTGTGAGTGAGTTTCTTGATATCTTCCTGTATCCTCTTCCAAGAATTGATGACTTGTTTGACCAATTGCAAGGGGCTACCATTATCTCTAAGATTGGTCTTTGGTCCGGGTACCATCACGTGAGGGTGAGGGAGTGTGATATTCCCAAGATGGCCTTCCGAACTAGATATGGGCATTATGAACTTACGATGATGTCGTTTGGGTTGACTAATGCACCGATCATCTTCATGGACCTAACGAATAGGGTCTTCAAGCCCTACCTTGATTCCTTTATTGTGGTCTTCATTGATGATATATCGATCTACTCACACAGTAAGGAGGAGCATATAGGTTATTTGATGGTTGTGTTGCAAAGATTGAGGAAGGAGAGATTGTATACTAAATATGATAAGTGTGAATTTTGGTTGAAGGAGATTGCATTCTTGGGTCATATGGTGTCAGGGAGGGTATAAAAGTGGATCCTAAGAGGATCGATATGATTAGAAATTGGCTTAGATCATTGATCCCATCGGAGAAGAGCTTCCAAACATTGAAAGATAGACTTGTGTCCGCTCCTATATTGTCCCTACCAGATGGGCTTAAGGGTTTTGTTGTGTATTATGATTCATCTAGAGTTGGTTTGGGTTATGTGCTAATGCAAAAGAGTAAGGTCATAGCATATGCTTCTAGAAATCAAGGTGCATGAAAAGAACTACCCTACCTATGATCTTGAATTGGATGCTGTGGTGGTTACATTAAAGATTTGGCATCATTAATTGTATGGGGTGCATGTTGATTTTTTGCCAATGATAAGAGTCTTCAATATATCTTCACACAAAAAGATCTCAACTTGAGACAAAGAAGGTGGCTAGAACTCCTTAAGGATTATGACATGAGTGTGCATTACCATCCTGGTAAGGCAAATACTGTGGCGGATACTTTGAGTCCGGTGTCTATGGGTAGCCTAGGTCATGTAGACGGTGGTGAAAGAGAAATAGTTAGGGAGGTGCATAGATTGGCTAGATTGGGGGTAAGGTATGAAGATGTGGGTAATGGTGTTGTTATTGTTGATGGTTCTAAATCCTCTCTGGTTGATGAGGTGATAGCAAAACAAGATCTACACTCCTCGTTGCTTGAATTGAAGGCCTTGCTGAAAGAAGGCAAATTAGAGGTTTTTTCCCAAGGGGGAGATGGGGCCCTTAGATACCAAGGTAGGTTGTGTGTGCTATGTATTGATGGTTTGAGGGAGAGAATTCTTGATAAAGTCCACAATTCCTCTTATTCTATCCACCTTGGTTCCACCAAAATGTATATAGACTTGAGGGATGTGTATTGGTGGGGAGGTATAAAGAGGGACATTGCTAAATTTGTTTTCGATTACCACAGTTAAAAACAAGTCAAAGTCGAACATCAAAGGTCGGATGACCTAATCCAAGACATAGAGATTTCCACTTGGAAGTGGGAGGTGGTTAATATGGATTTTCTGGTCGGGTTGCCCAAGACTAGAAGAGGTTTTGATTCTATATGGGTGGTGGTTGATAGGATGACGAAATCGCTCACTTTTTATAGGTTAAGACTACATACGGGGTTGAAGAGTATGCAAGGTTCTATATCCATGAGTTAGTGAGGTTACATGGGGTTCCTTTATCCATTATATCGGATCGTGATGCAAAATTTACTTCACACTTTTGGAGGTCTTTTCAAAGGGATCTTGGTACCAATGTTCACCTTAGTATGGCCTTCTACCCTCAAACGGATGGCCAAGCCGAAAGGACAATTCAAACACTTAAAGATATGCTTAGGGCTTGCGTCTTAGATATTAAAAGTAGTTGGGATGACCATCTTCCATTGATTGAGTTTTACAACAATAGCTATCACTCTAGCATCGGTATGGCTCATTTTGAGGCTCTTTATGGAAGATATTGTAGATCACCGGTGGGTTGGTTTGAGGTTAGAGAGGTGGCTTTATTGGGGCCAAATTGGTTATGGATGCTCTTGAGAAGTTTAATATGATTAGGAAAAGGTTCAGAGCAGCCCAAAGTCGTCAAAATATCCTATGCCGAAGTAAGGAGGAAAGACCTAAAGTTCCAAGTGGATAATTGGGTCTATTTGAAGGTTTCTCCAATGAAAGGTGTAGTTTATTTTGGTAAAAAGGGGAAGTTGAGCCCAAGGTATATTGGTCCTTATGAGGTGATAGAGAGGGTTGACAAGGTAGCCTATGAGTTGAGGTTGCCTAGTGAAATGAATTTGGTTCATCCGGTGTTCCATGTCCATATGTTGAGGAAATATGTTGGTGATCCTAATGTCATTATGCCTCTTGATGTTGTGGGTGTTATTGAGGATAAATTGACTTATGACTAGGTTCTAGTTCAGATCTTAGATAGTCAAGTAAAGAAATTGAGGAATAAAGAGGTGACATCCGTTAAGGTCCTTTGGAGGGACCAACAAGTTGAAAGTGCTATGTGGGAGGCCGAAGCGGACATGCAAAAGCGGTATCCTCATCTTTTCCACTCGACTCAAGCCTAAGGTACTATCCTAAGTCCCACATGTGATCTCAAGTCCTACATTTCAGCCCCTATGTCATTCATATGCAATCATGTTTAAGTTGATAAAATTATGATGGTTTTACACTTATGTTGAGAATTTGAAAATGATATTTTGCATGTTAAGCTGCATTCATGTTGGGGCTGATTTGTTCATAATCACTCTTGTCTTATGTGTCTCATTCGGAGATGAATGTTCTCAAGTGGGAGATATTGTAACAACCCCTAAAACAAAAGTGCCCCAAAATGTACCTCAGAATGCCCAAACTTTTGATTTTTATATATCTTAAAATTCGTTTGTCATTTCGAAAATCCTACTCCATATTTGTGATCAGGGGGTCAAATTAGGTGAAATAGGGTCTAACCTCGATATAAAAGCGAAAGAATAGCCATTATAAATTTTTAATTGTTTGTGATATCTCAAACAACGCACCTTGGGCGCTTTAGTGTAAATTCCCTTTTGCACCCTCTCCACGATGTGAAGATGTGTTTTTTCGCCTGGTAGTGTTTTCCTGAGCAGCCCAAAATATTCTAAGTGTAGGGCCCAAGTTCGCCAAACAAGTTTTTATCTATACTTGGTCAAATTTCACCCTTTTATCATTGTAAACATTTCTCAGTACTCCCCTAAACACTTAGCCATATTTTCACTCCAAATCCCAAGACTCAAAACCCTCATTCGGAACTAAGGATTCTCTTCAAGCTTCAAGTCTGGATTGTGAACCTTCACCAAGAACTTCTCAAAAGCTAAGGTATGTGGTGTTGAACCATTGGGTCCTTCCACCCATGGTGCCTAAACCTTTTTTTACTAATATTGCATGATTTAAAGTATATTTTACATGTGGGACTTGTATATTGAGGAATTTACTGCAAAGTGATTTATGTTCATGAAAAAATGGTTGTTTTAGCATGTTTTGAGCTACAAATCTTGGATCTAAGGTCGGATTTGATTAGGGGTTTTAATGTGAATGTCTTGGGGGTATTGCAAGGTGCTGATTAAAGGTTTTACTACTGATTTTCCTGCATGATTTCATCTCTAAATTGCATGCTCTTTTATCCCCATTACAGACCACCCAAGTGTTTAATTAAATGTTCGGTTATGGTTTTTTTGAGGAATTGAAGACTCAAAGCATAAGATATGATATGTATGATGTTTTAATGATGAAATAACTTATGGGCATGATGTATGCATGTATGTTCTATATAATGTGTTGTATTAGACCATGTCCAGTCCGGGGGGCATAGCAGCCTAGATGACCATGTGAGGGGTAAGTACCTTGCCACCAGGGTATCCAGGTGTGAACGACATCAACCCTGTGAGGGGTGTAGTACCTTGCCACCAGGGTCTCTGGGTGTGAACAGCATCAACCATGTGAAGGGTGTAGTACCTTACCACCAGGGTGTGTGGGTGTGAACAGCATCAACCATGTGAGGGGTATAGTACCTTGCCACCAGGGTGTTTGGGTGTGAATGGCATCTCCCATCCAAAGTTAGGATTCTAGCTTGGTATCTTCCTCACATATGATATCTTATATGAACATGAGTTACTTAAGCATATTTTACTTATGCATTGATCATACATGCCATATTGTTATATTATGCCAATTGCCCATGGTTATGCATTTTGATTATGATTCCATTTATTGTTGCATTGCATCCCACATACTTAGTACATTCAAATGTACTAATGTATACTAGCCTATATGATATCATCATGTAGGACAGGTGCTCAAGTTAATCATCCTCCTCATCCACGTGGCTAGACGGTGCTATTCCAAGCTTGTTGGTGAGTCCTCCATTTCGGGGACTTTAGTTTATGTTTTCCTCTTATCTATGTACTGAGATACTCTCTTATGATCTATTTGACTATGAGGGTGAGCCCGGTTACTTTGTCTTGGCCCTCGCTCAATCTATGTATATAGAGGTGTTTGTTGGACAAGTTAACTATTTATGATATAAGCTATGATTCCTTGTCTTTTGATGTTGATGTGTTGCAAGATTTCCCTTAGCCCCAATGCCCCATTCTATTCTATATGACTTTTATATGTTTCTGCAACCAATGATGTGTAATGGCAAGTTAAAAGGCTTTTTTGTTTTTCATATGGGTTCCCCATTCACCTGTTACGTCTAGGCCCTAGGCTTGGGCCGTGACACAAACCATAGGACAAATCTTTGTTAGAGCATGCATCAAATTCCTTATTTTCAAGTGCGGTAGCTAGCTTGGCCTCTTCGACTTCATCCTTAGCGGTTGCTAAAAGGGCTTCCAAAGCTTATGCCTTTTTGCATAACTCTTTTATCTTCTTTCTCATGTTCCCCAGTGATTGTTGGAGAGAGGACATCATTCTAACCTTCTCATACTCCTCAAGCATGGCATTTGAGTGATGTTCTCCTGCTGCTAGGAACAACTCTTTTCTTGCAGTTTCCACATCCATATCATGAAGGGTTGATCTTGCTTGGTCATACGAGGTAGCAAACTTAAAGAACGAGTCTAATAATTTTATCAAAGGTTAGATATCTATATCTTTGCATTTCATCTCCTTGATAATTAGTTAGATTTCATCTTTGAGAAAGAAAGCATAATCTACATCATATTTAGAAAGTTTCTCTCGAAGAATGGTCCAAAGAGAAGAGATGAAACTCTTTTGAGCATCTAGGACGACTCTATTCCCATCAAATACGGACACAATGGCTATCGGGTGGTCGCATGCATCAGACATCAAAATATCTTTGACCTCATAACAAGAGATAGAAGTTGGTCTTTTATTCGCCTACATTTAGAAAAAGATGGGGTGAATAATCAAAAAAGGGATCTAAGATATGCTCGATAAGGGAAATCTAAATCATACCTCTTTAATAGGGGTCATTATGGTCCTCGAGAGGCTACTTGTCTTATCATGTAGATCAACCACGGCCGTAGTAGCATTTTCATCTGGATGTACCGTTGTTCTCTTCCAATAATGATCTCTTCTACTACTCTTACTCTCATATTAACACAACCTTTTAGGAACTCGAGCGGCTTGAGTAGATGTCTTTTCTTTAGGTACCACTGGAGGAAGTTGAGATTTTTCTTTATTATATTGTCTAGATGCCTTGGCACCTAAATAAAGAGTGTCATCCGCATTAGCATTGAGGACTTTGAATATATGTATGTCACATAAACCCTATAAGGGTACAATAGGAGTCGGTCCAACAGCATTCACCAGACCTTGCAAATGAGCACTAAGGAAATCCCCATGAGTCTTCTTCCACCATGCCTGATAATTAGATCCAAAAGAAATTCTTCTATTAGGTGTAGGTGAGGGAAAAGTTTCTTGAGACGCAGATCCAACATAGTGCAAATTCTCCAAAGCATGAGTCATTTGTCCAAGGAAGCACTACGAATATCATGCTTCATGATGCCAAGGATATTTTGATAGAATTCAAATTGACGACTATAGAGATGTGGACTATATGGTTCAATGATTAATGAATTTTTACACCTAAGAGAAAGATAGTTGAAGCAAATACTCATGAAATAGCTCGACCCCAACTCAGGTGCATTATCATTATCCACATAAAAACTCCAACTTAGGTGTATTGTCATTATCCACATAAAAATGAGGGTATGTCTTGTCTAAAGTAGTAGATGTCTAAGCCACATTCTCTCCACTATGGATACATTTCCTTGCATCACTTTTGTCGAAATACCTTGCACCTCCCTCTCCAGAGTAAATCACCATAATGGGAACAAATGGTCCATTAGCAAACGCAAAATAAGTCTTAAAATAATGAGAAATTCATCCATAAACATAATGAATCGGAAAGCAGACTGTGATCTAGTCGATTTGTGACGTGGTTAAAATCTTATTCAAACCATTATAGATACTAGCTAACACCAGAATTGCAAGGCTGACTTTTCTCCCACTCACCATCAAGCTTGCCATCTTGAAAGTCCCAGGATGAACAAAATCACCTACTTTATTAGGAAGAACAAAAGCGCACAACCAGCAAGATAAGAAGGCCACCAGATATGTCTTATCTCTTTTGTCAGGTTTTACCCCAAGCCTAGAGAATGCCCTCTCTTCGGCATGGGACCACTTGTTAACACCAGGCAAAACTCCACTAGAATTATGCTGTTAGAACCCGTATTATGGTATGTTGGGGTCAATTACGAAATTTGGGACCAATGTTACAATTTTTGGAAAAATTTTAAATTTTAGATTTAGAGGTGAGTATACACTTATATGTGTACACATGTAGATATATATATATATATATTTATTTAAAGCCTTTCAAGAAAAATCTTTGGACAAGTGTATGGCTTTTATTAAAATTTAGAACTTCAGTATTTGTTGAGATTGGGTTGGACTAAATTTTAGGTGGGACCAAGATTTAATTAAATGTGGCCTTATATATATTTTTTATATATACATATAAAGTCTTCTTGTACAAGAACAAAAACCCATTTCCCATACTTAGAAAAAAAAATTAGAAATTTCCAGCCCCTTCTCTAACTCACTGCCGTGAACAGTGATCAAGCAAATCAATTTGCATTTTTTTGATTTTTCAACTATCTGACGCTTCAAGCCTAGTATATTAAGTCTCCTAAACATCATGGTAGTGTTGGTTTGTCGGGAAATCGCTTGGAAATGCGGATTTGGGAAATTGAAGTCCTTGAAGGAATTTTTGAGGTATGTGATTTCTACTTTATTTAAGTTAAATTAAAGCTTGGAAGTGTGTTGGGGAGTGTTAAAATGAAAGAAAAACCATGAAAAAAATTGCTTGTTTAAGGTAGATTTTAAAGTGGGATGGTAAGTTCAGAATTGTTGGAATTTTAGATGTATGAACTTATTTTGTTTTAGAACCTTATAATTGTGTTTGTTTGGCATAAAAATGGTTCTTGTGGGTTGAAAGAAGTATTAGAAATGGTGTACATGCATTCTTGAAAGGTGTTGGTCGAATTGGGTCTTAAATTGTATCAAATTGTAGCGTTTTAACATTGGAGGTTTACGTTGGACGTTGGAGTGTGGTGTTGTGATTCTTGGAGCATATAGAAGTGATTGAATATGTTAATTATGTATGTATATTGTATGCTGTCCAGTTTTTCAGTTTTGGGGTGAAAACATGAAATGTTGCGTTTTGATGTTTTAAGGTTTTGTTTGGCATTTGAAAAAGATAATTGGACTTTTGAAGCATGTAGAAGTGTGTGAATATATTAAGTATATGTAATGTATTAGGTTGTACTATTTTTCGGCTTGGATGAGAAATGAAATTTGTTAGCAAGTTAATGAAGTTTTGAGGAGTAGTAGGGCTTGTTGTTGTGGTATGATTGTTGTTATCGTTGTTGTTGTTGAAGTGGGGCCAAGATGGAACCCCGGGATTGCCAAATTTAAGGGGAAATGCTAGCGAATTTTCTAGATCTATATATGATTTATGAACTCTTAAACCATTCTTATGAATCATTATTGATGTACTATTCACTTGAGACTTTGAGAATTATAAAGAAATGTGAATTTGAATAGAGATGGTCTAGTCTGAAAGACTTTAAAGCCTATAATGTTACTTTGGTTAGAAAGCTCAACTTCCTGGAAATCAGTCTAACATACTTTGTAAAAGTGGGACTTATCTCAGGAATGAAAGGTCCCTTCTAATTTATTATGGAAGCTTGATCTATTTGTTAATTACAAAAGTTTAATAGTTGTGTTAACTACGGAAATTTGACAAGTTTGTATTTTATGCGAATTTGATGAGTTTGACAATTATGAAAATTGGGCAAGTTTGTCAACTATGAAAGTCCGCCAAGTTGTAAGTTGTGAAAGTATTAAGGTGTGAAAATTCTGAAATGATATACGTTCCTAACGCTATGGATAAGAACCCTACTTGTTCTTTAGATGTACTCTTACACCTCTGTATTAATTGGATGTCTCGGTGTATTATCGTTACGCACGAACCTTGAGGTAAACCTTACTTGAATTCCCATCGTGAACTAGACCTATGTTTAACCCTTGGAACCTTTTTGTAAATATGTAATAGTTCAACTCTTGCGTTCTTGGGACTTGCAAGTTAGAGAAAGTAATTAAGATAGTAGCAAGGGTTGGGAAATATTAATCCCATGATAATTCACTTACTTTCAGCATGTATGTCCTTAAGATTTAGTATGCCTGTAAAGTTAAAGGAAATCGATTAAGTTGGGTACTTAAAGTTTGATAAGTTGTTAGCTATGAACGGTTGATAAATCAGGAGACAAGGCGATAAACCATGAAAGTAGAATAAGTTGGGAAAATATATATATATATGATCATTTTTTGGATTTCTTATAAAAAAAATCAACTTTATTATCAACTTTCAGGCATTTAAAGTCTATAAATGCGGGAATATAACGAGTTTGTAGGGTTCTCAAAATATGACTGGTCTAGCTTAGTTTAGGATGTTACTTTGTTATGTGTCCAGAGTTCTATTATGAATCCAAAGAGGGAAATGTTTGTATTAAGATTCTTTGAAACGAGTAATACATAGTTTGCACAAATAATCTTGGTAAGTACCCTTTCTGCAATAAAGGAGTGTAACAGTATGACCCTGTGACCTCAGGAAGCTCTAACTATGAGTAGAAAGCCTGAAACGCTCTAAAATAGTATTAAAATACTTCGTAAGAAATTGCAGTTCTTAATGCGTTGAAAGAATTTGCAATAATTAGTGTGTTGGATTGATGTGTGATTATTATGCTCGTTGTTTGGATTATGATACTAATTATCGTTGCTTTTGGATATACTTTGATGATGGTACTATGCTTGGGTGCGACTCGTGATCCGAGCGGTCCAGGCTATATCTTTTGGGGCGTGACTCATGGTCCGAGCAGCCCAAAACATATTCGTAATAGGCGTGACTCGTGGTCCGAGCAGCCTAAGGCATATTCTGAGCGGACGTGACTCATGATCCTAGCAGTCCAGAACATAATATTCTGTGGGCGCGTCTCGATAATCCGAGCGGTCCAATTTTCGTATCATGTCATGTGGGCATACTAGGATAAAGATATGTTGAGGTTTGTGTATACGTTTGGTTTCCGTACTGCCGTTCTAAATTTTTGCCCCAGATTGCACTTTGGGGAAAAAGGTATTCTGATATTCCAATCATGTTTAAACTACTATAGTTCTGTTTTCATTACACCTGAATTGTTGTAGTTCAGTTAAGTTATTACTCTGATTTATATTTTTAATCTTTAATACTCTTACATATGTATTTGATTTCCATACTCACATCTTGATTATTACTTTGACTTACATTCTGTATAATCTGCTTTACATATTCAGTACGTCTATTGTACTGACCCTCTCTCTTTGGGGGCTGCATTTCACGCCAGCAGGTACCGACGCGTAGAATAGTGAGCTACCAGCTTAGGACCCCTGTCCGCAGTTTGACGAGCTCCTTTGTCTTGGAGCCACTTTTGTTATACTTGTTGTCTCTTTATTGAGTATTGTATTTCTTAAAGGGTAAGATGGTGGCCTTGTCTCATCGTTTGATTATGTCGGTCTGTATAGAGGTCTGTGAACGCCTATGAGTATAGGGCACGTGAGTTTGTATGTTATGTATGTGTGTCAGATGTGTAACGTATTCTGATAGTTGTGTGACTCTATAGGCATGTTGTATATGTCATGCGATTTGGCCATAGCAGTGACCTTGTCGATCCGCATATATATATATATATGTTTGTCTGGCACACTGGGACTTTCTGTTGCAGGTGGATAGTTAGTAAAACAGAGGAGACTCTGCCGTAATTTCTAAAAAAAAAGGGAATAGTAATGATAATTCAGATCTGGCTTAGCAAAGTTGTCTGGGAACCCCAATTGGGTACTAGTCACGGCCCATAGGTTGTTTTGTAACATTGATGCTTAGGTCTGAAATTTTGTATTCTGATTTTATTCATGTTTTCTGGCTGCCCAATCGGGTGTCTAGTCATGGCCCACGGGGTTGGGTCGTGACATAAGTGGTATCAGAGCGGTTTATCTTTGGAGTGTCCACAGACCTTGTCTAGTAGAGTCTTGTTTATCGGTGTGTTGTGCACCACATCTATAAGCGGGAGGCTTCAGGATACTTAGGATGTTCGTTTTGTTCTGGTCTTAGATCGTGCGTTAGAGCGATGTTTGTAGGATGATTCCCTCCCTGACATAAATTATTTTAATTTCAGATATGCCGCTAAAGAGGGCACCAGCAGCCCGTAGGGGTAGACCTGCTGCAGTAGAGGGTGCCCGACGAGGTCGGGGAGCTACCAGGGCTCGCGAACAGCATGAGCCAGAGGTTGTACCCCCGACAGCAAGTTCAGTTACTCCACCAGCCCCAGAGGTTCGAGCACCAGAGCCTCCAACCCCTCAGCCGGGCGCCGAGACTAGAGAGTTGAGGGAGGCGGTGCAGTTGTTGACTCAGATTGTGGCACTTCAGGCCCACCGACAGAAGGCTGGTAGTAGTCAGGCAGTACACCGAGATAGTTCCCGGGCACGTGATTTCTTGGCATGTGGGCCACCAGAGTTCTTTGGGTCCAAACCTTCAGAAGACCCTCAGGAGTTTGTGAGACAAATGCAGCGAACATTGAGGGTAATTGGAGCATCCGAGGTAGAATCTGTAGAGCTGGCATCTTACCGGCTGCTTGATGTAGCGGCAAATTGGTACGAGTCATGGTTATTAGGCAGGGGTGAGGGTGCCCCGCCAGCTACCTGGGACGAATTTACTAAAGCATTTCTGGCTCACTTTTTACCTCCAGAGATCAGACGCGCTAAGGAGGATAGTTTTTTGATGCTAAGACAGCAGGGTCGATCAGTTCGAGAGTACAGCCTGGAATTTGACTCATTGGCCCGGTATGCACCTACCCATGTTGCTAGTATGACGGACCGAATGCATCGATACATAGTGGGGTTGGATCCGTATTATGTTGATAGTTGTTTAGTATTGGCTGCCCAACCTGGGATGGATATCGCCCGCATTCAAGCCCATGCCCAGGGTATGGAGAATCGTTGTCATAGGCGTCAAGTCGACAGGGCAGATGGCAAAGGTCCGCCCAAAAGGACCAGGTCATCCGGTTTGGCAAGGGATTTTTGGGATAGACTGCCCCTGCAGGAGCAGAGTAGATATTTTCCCTGGCCGGTACGAAATACACTCCCGCTGGTCCCTAGCAGAAGGTCGGAAGAGGCAGGTTCGAGTTTTACCTCTCAGACGAGGCCGCGTAGACCTCGGTGTATTTACTGCGGAAAATGGCACTTTGGGGAATGTTTTCATACTACAGGTGCTTGCTTTAGATGCGGCCAACAGGGCCACCAGGTGTGGGATTGCCCGGTTAGAAGCGGAGTAGATAGGGTGGCTCAGCCGACCAGGTCAATGGTTGGGTCCTCCTCAGCCTCAGTAGTAATGCCCTCTATGGGGCAAAGTATGTCAGCATCAGCAGATCGTGGTGGAGGTCATGATGGAGCTCCAGGTATTAGCGGTCCTGCGAATCGTATATATGCTCTAGCTAGTCGACAGGACCAGGAGGCATTGCCTAATGTTGTCGCAGGTATATTATTTGGTTGTCCTCAGGCTATGTATGTGTTGACTAATCCCGGTTCTATTTTATTATCTATGTTTCTGTTGGTTACTTGCACCCTTGATATACAGTCGGAATCATTAGTGTCTTGTGAAGGTGTGACAAGCACAAAAGTGGTCTTCTGTTTGTGACTGTTATGCTCAGGCTAAATTGTTAGGGCTAAAAATGACAAGCTTAATATATGGTTGCTAAACTGTTCGTGGTTGGATGCTATGCTTGACAAGTTAAAAGCATTCATGATTAGTATGACATTCGAGGACGAATGTTCTTAAGGGGGGAGGATGTTAGAACCCGTATTATGGTATGTTGGGGTCGATTACGAAATTTGGGACCTAAGCGTCAATTTTAGATTTAGAGGTGAGTATGCACTTATATGTGTACACATATATATATATATATATATATATATATATATATATATATATTTATTTATTTATTTAAAGCCTTTCAAGAAAAATCTTTGGACAAGTGTATGGCTTTTATTAAATTTAGAACTTCAATATTTGTTGAGATTGGGTTGGACTAAATTTTAGGTGGGACAAAGATTTAATTAAATGTGGCCTTATATAGATATTATATATATACATATAAAGTCTTCTTATACAAGAACAAAAACCCATTTCCCATACTTAGAAAAAAAATTAGAAATTTCCAGCCCCTTCTCCAACTCACTGCCGTGAACAGTGATCAAGCAAAACAATTTGCATTTTTCGATTTTTCAACTATTTGACGCATAAAGCCTAGTATATTAAGTCTCCTAAACATCATGGTAGCGTTGGTTTGTCGGGAAATCGCTTGGAAATTCAGATTTGAGGAATTGAAGTCCTTGAAGGAATTTTTTAGGTATGTGATTTCTACTTTGTTTAAGTTAAATTAAAGCTTCGAAGTGTGTTGGGGAGTGTTAAAGTGAAAGAAAAACCATGAAAATAATTGCTTGTTTAAGGTAGATTTTAAAGTGGGATGGTGAGTTCAAAATTGTTTGAATTTTGGGTGTATGAACTTGTTTTGTTTTAGAACCTTGTAATTGTGTTTGTTTGGCATACAAATGGTTCTTGTGGGTTGAAAGAAGTATTAGAAATAGTGTACATGCATTCTTGAAAGGTGGTGGTCGAATTGGGTCTTAAATTGTATCAAATTATAGCGTTTTAACGTTGGGGGTTTACGTTGGGCGTTGGAGTGTGGTGTTGTGATTCTTGGAGCATATAGAAGTGATTGAATATGTTAATTATGTATGTATATTGTATGTTGTCTAGTTTTTCAGTTTTGGGGTGAAAACATGAAATGTTGTGTTTTGATGTTTTAAGGTTTTGTTTGGCGTTTGAAGAAGATAATTGGACTTTTGAAGCATGTAGAAGTGTGTGAATGTATTAAATATATGTAAAGTATTAGGCTGTCCTGTTTTTCGGCTTGGATGAGAAATAAAGTTTGTTAGCAAGTTGGTGAAGTTTTGAGGAGTAGTAGGACCTGTTGTTGTGGTATGATTGTTGTTGTTGTTGTTGTTGATGAAGTGGGGCCAAGATGGAACCCCGGGATGGCCAAATTTAAGGGGAAATGCTGGCGAATTTTCTAGAGAATTTTGAAGTAGAACTTGTAAGATAAAGCTGTAAAGAAATCTAACTATCCATGGCACTACTATTATGTTTGTAGACGTTGAGCGTCCGGAGGAGCAGATTGGATTGGTTCGACGTGGGAGTTAATTCAGCGAGGAACGAGAGGTATGTAAAGTTCCCTACTCTCGGCATGACTAAGTTAAAATAGAGGCTCGACCAGTTTGAAGAAAATTCCCTTGCCCTGCAACCTAGATCTACATATGCTTTATGAAGTCTTAAACCATTCTTATGAATCATTATTGATGTACTATTCACTTGAGACTTTGAGAATTATAAAGAAATGTGAATTTGAACAGAGATGGTCTAGTCTGAAAGACTTTAAAGCCTATAATGTTACTTTTGTTAGAAAGTTCAACTTCCTGAAAAATCAGTCTAACATACTTTGTAAAAGTGGGACTGATCTCAGGTATGAAAGGTCCCTTCTAATTTATTGTGGAAGCTTGATCTGTTTGTTAATTACAAAAGTTTAATAGTTGTGTTAACTATGAAAATTTAACAAGTTTGTATTTTATGCAAATTTGATGAGTTTGACAATTATGAAAATTGGGCAAGTTTGTCAACTATGAAAGTCTGCCAAGTTATAAGTTGTGAAAGTATCAAGGTGTGAAAAGTCCGAAATGATATACCTTCCTAATGCTATGGATAAGAACCCTACTTATTCTTTAGATATACTTTGACACATATGTATTAATTGGATGTCTCGGTGTACTATCGTTACGCATGAACCTTGAGGTAAACCTTACTTGAATTCCCATCGTGAACTAGACCTATGTTTAACCCTTGGAACCTTTTTGTAAATATGTAATAGTTCAAATCTTGCGTTCTTGGAACTTGCAAGTTAGAGAAAGTAATTGAGATAGTAGCAAGGGTTGGGAAATATTAATCCCACGGTAATTCACTAACTTTCACCATGTATGCCCTTAAGATTTAGTATGCCTGTAAAGTTAAAGGAAATCGATTAAGTTGGGTACTTAAAGTTTGATAAGTTGTTAGCTATGAACGGTTGATAAATCAGGAGACAAGGCGATAAACCATGAAAGTAGAATAAGTTGGGAAATATATATATATGATCGTTTCTTGGATTCATATAAAAAATCAACTGTATTATCGACTTTTAGGCGTTTAAAGTCTATAAATGCGGGAATATAATGAGTTTGTAGGGTTCTCGGAATATGACTAGTCTAGCTTAGTGCAGGATGTTACTTTGTTATGTGTCCAGAGTTCTGTTATCCATCCAAAGAGGGAAATATTTGTATTAAGATTCTTTCAAACGAGCAATACATAGTTTGCACAAATAATCTTGGTAATTACCCTTTTTGCAATAAAGGATGTAACAGTATGACCCTGTGACCTCAGGAAGCTGTACTTATATTCACTCTTTGGTATCTTATGAAAAATAGCTATAACCTTGACTTGTAGATTCTTGACATCCGTAACATAAAATAACAAGATAGAATTGGATAAGCTGTATAAACCTGTTCCCTCCTATTTTCGGAAGTGTAAATGGTTCTAACTTTGAGTAGAAAGCCTGGAACGCTCTAAAATAGTATTAAAATGCTTCGTAAGAAATTGCAGTTCTGAAAAATTTGAAAAAATTTGCAATAATTAGTATGTTTGATTGATGTGTGATTATTGTGCTCATTGTTTGGATTGTGATACTGATTATGTGGCTTTTGGATATACTTTGATGATGGTATTATGCTTGGGTGAGACTCATGATCCGAGCGGTCCAGGCTATATCTTTTGGGGCATGACTCGTGGTCCGAGCAACCCAAAACAATTTCGTAATAGGCGTGACTCATGGTCCAAGCAGCCTAAGGCATATTCTGAGCGGATGCGACTCATGATCCGAGTAATCCAGAACATAATATTCTGTGGGCGCGCCTCAATAATTTGAGCGGTCCAATTTTCGTATCATGTCATGTGGGCATACTAAGATAAAGATATGTTGAGGTTTGTGTAAGCCAAATATTAATGGCTAGGTGGCCAAGCCCCAGACATAGAAATTCCAACTTGGAAGTGGGAAGAGATTAATATGGATTTTGTGGTTGGTTTGCCAAAGACAAGGAAACACTTTGATTCTATTTGGGTTATTGTAGATAGAATGACAAAACCATCTCACTTTTACTGATTAGAACAACCTATGGTATCGAAGATTATACCAAGTTGTACATAGTGAGATATTTGTTATAATATAAAAGATAATTTTGTGTATATTTTAGATCTTTCAAAACTCATTTCATTGCCATCTAGTGAATTTGATTGGGATTACCTATAAACTGACTTAATTTGCTAATAGCACATGGTACATCTAGTCGCGTACAATTCATAATATACATCAAACTTGTCAACACTCTTGCATAGTTAATAATGAATCACTTTCACCTTCATTCTTCTGAAATGTGAATTCCACGTCATTTGGGATCTTGATAACATTAAAATTCAAATACTTAGATTTATCAAGTATACTTTTTCAATATAATGAAATGGTGATAATGTTAGACTTTGTATAGTTTTATGAACTGTTTTCTATAATCAAATCAGTAACTCCTAAATTTTTTATATTGAATTTGCTTGACAACATGTGCTTAGTTGATTTATATCATTAATATATTTGCTCATTATCAATATGTCTACGCCATTATCATAAAAGTAAATAATAACTTCATGATTTGTAGTGTTTTAAATGTTGACGCATTTGTCATACTCATTGATCTTAATTTTATTTGTCAATATTATTTAGTCAAATTAAGTATGCAATGTTTGGATACTTGTCTGATTCTATAAAGTGATTTAACAAGTTTTGCACACTTTTCTTTCTTTGTCATGAGCCATAAATTCCTCAAGTTCTTCCATGGAGATCTCTTTCCCAATTCACCATTTAAGAAGACTATCTTAACATTTGTGACACTAGTACTCGAATAGATATTATTCTTGTTATTAGTGAGTATGCGTCAAAATAATCAAGGTTTTCTTTTCATCTATAACCTTTAAGAACAAATTTACTCTTTATTAGTCCTATCAATAATTTTTTTTGAAGATCCATTTTGATCTTCCAAGTTTATTTTTAGGAGAAAAATCAATCAGTTCTCATGTAAGACTATTCAAAATTGATTCAATCTCTTTATTGACTGCTTCTTTCTGAAATGTTGACTCAGAAGAAGATATCGTTATTTCAAATATTTGAGGCTCATCTTCAAGCAAGAATGTTGTAAAATCTAGTCCAGAAGTAGTAGATGTGATCCTTTGGCATTTGCTACGTCTTGGGTCCTCTTTATCATCTCTACTATTTTATTAACCATGAAATTACTGTTTCTAATAATTTAGAACCTTCTAGAACAATCATTTAGGGTGTGTTTGGTATGGAGGAAAATGTTTCCCTGAAAAATATTTTTCTAGAAAATAAGTTGATTTCTAACTCATTTTCTCTTGTTTGGGGCTGGATGGAGGGGGGTTGGGGTTGGATGGAAGGGTTGGGGGCAAGGCGAGGTGGGGGTGGAGGTGGGAGGTGGAAAAAAATAAAAAAGAATTAAAATTTGAATTTTTGTAAAAATAATTTTTTAGTTTTTTTTTGTATGGGGGAGGGGGGACGTACAGTGAAGTAAAAAAATTGAAATTTTCAAAATATTTTTTAAAAATAAAAATTAATTGGGTGGGTCGGTATACGAATAGGTTAAAAAAATAAATTTTTCAAAATGTGAATTTTTTTCAAAAATAATTTTTTAATCTTATTTTATTTTTAAATAATAATTTATTTATTTATTTAGAGAGGAGGATCGTGGTATGGATGAGATAAAAAATCAATTTGAAATTGGATAAGAGTTTCGAAAAATATTTTTTCTCTCTTTGGTGGAGACACTCTAGTCTCTATCATTTCACAACACGTTATCAGCATGAAAGCTCTAGTCAATTTGATCTCCTGTTTAGATTGTCAACATAAATGCAAATGGGAAATATTGAGAGAAAGGATGATGTATGTTTGCTTGATAGTGCTACAATGCATACTATATTATGTAGCAAAGACTTTTTCTCAAGTGTGACATTATGCAAGGCAAATATTAATACCATATCTGGTCCTGCTAATATTATAGATGGCTATGATAATGCCACAATTGTTTTGCCAAATGGCATTGTTTTACATCTTAAAGATGCATTGTTAAGTGGTAGATCAAGAAGAAATCTCTTTAGTTATAAAGATGTACGCCGTAATGGGTATCACCTTGAAACAATTATTGAACTTAATAAAGATTATCTCTGCA
>DF360846.1:15047-25683 GCA_000787875.1 Solanum virginianum | reverse complement strand
CAGAAGACCATCCATGAAAAACTGGAAGCTTCTAATACGGGATTGTACTCATTAACTATATGAGCTATGAAATTGTACGCAACAATGCCCTAGAAATTAGTGAACCCTGATGTGTTCGGACTTTAGCATGATCGCCTTGGTCATTCATGTGCTACGATAATGCATAGAATCATCAAGAATACTAGAGGACATCCTTTAAAAGACTCAAAAGTCTTGTTGTCCAAGGATTACACTTGTGAATCTTGTTCATAAGGAAAGCTCATCATTAAACCTTCTTGCAAGTGGACTTCATAAGGAAAGCTCATCATTAAACCTTCTTGCAAGGTTGATTATGAATCCCCATCATTCTTGCAGAGAATCCAAGGAGATATTTGTGGACCAATATATCCTGCAAGTGGACCATTATGATATTTTATGGTATTGATGGACGCAACCTGTAGATGGTCCCATATTTGCCTATTGTCTATACGTAATATTGCATTTGTAAATTTACTTGCTTAAATTATTAAACTTCGGGCACATTTTCCTGATTATCAAATCAAGAGCATAAGAATGGATAATGCGGGCGAATTCACATAAAAAAGCTTTGATGAATATTGCGTCTCAATGGGAATCAGAGTTGAACATCCTGTATCCCCCGTACATACACAAAATGGATTAGTGGAATTCTTGATAAAATGCATTCAAATAATTGCTAGGACTTTGTTGATGAGTACAAAGCTCCTTTCCTCGGCATGGTGCCATGTTGTTTTGCATGCTGCAGCATTGATAAGATTGCACCCCACCACATCTCATCAATCTTCTCCCTTTCAGTTAAGTCATTGGGCCATGAGCCTGATATTTCGCATGTTACAACATTGATAAGATTGTGCCCCACCACATCTCATCAATATTCTCCCTTTCAGTTAGTCTTGGGCCATGAGCTGGATATTTCACATCTTCGCACCTTTGGATGTGTGGTGCAAGTGTCTGTAGCACCACCGTAAAGGACTAAAATGGGTCCCCAATGCCGTTTGGGCATTTATGTTGGGTTTGATTCATCGTCCATTATTAGGTTCCTTGAACCATTGATGGGTGATGTTTTTATTCCATCTACAAGCTATTGCAAATAAAATGCCTGATGCATTTAATGAGACTGCAAAAATGAAATATTAGAACGCTTAGTTAATTATAGACAAAAACGGATGCAAGAATATCCAAATGGTAATACATTCCATTCATAAAATCCTAACTTCTTCTTTATGATGGATACTTAATATTATGAGGGTGAGTCCTGGATGTGTCTTGGCCTATCGCTCCATTCTAAGTTAGACATTTTATTGGATACTTTGCTTTGTATATGCTATAAGTTTGACTCTTTCTATGCTTTTATGATTTTCAAAGACTTCCTTTAGTCTCTTTTTCCCTTTTTTATTAATTGACTTGCTAAATTTTGCTTTCGCAACAAAGGATGTGTGCATGTTACAATCAAGAGGCTTGTTTGGGTTGTCTTCGAACTTCTCATTTGCCATATCACATCTAGGCCCTAGGCTTGGGTCATGACAAGTTTGGTATCAGAGCACTAGGTTGTTAATGGTCCTTGGAAATCTGACACACCGCGTCGATTAGAGTCCTATTCATGGTTGTGAAGCACACCACAAGTATGAATGGAAGGCTATGAGGCATTGTAGGAAATAATTCACTTCTTCATGATCTATATCGTGCTTTAGATGTAAAGATAAGGCCTTTTTCCCCTAATGAATGCTCTTTGGTCTTTTAGATCATGTTGCTACCAAGAGGAAGACTAAGGAGAGCCCATACACCTGAGGAGCAACCGAACCCTCCTGCTCCTCAAGCTCTTCAAGATTGAGGGGCTACCCATGTTATGTTCCAGAATGCTATCACTATGTTGTCCAATGCTATGACCAACCAATTGAACCAAGCAGCCCAACCTCCTCATACTTCTAATTCGGCCTCAAGGGTGAGGGACTTCACAAGGATGAACCCTCTGGAGTTTCATGGGTCTAAGCCGAAAGGAGATCCCCAAGAATTTATTGATGAGGTGTATAAGGTTCTAGCTATTATAGAGATGAATTCGGAAGAGAAGGTGGAACTAGCGGCCTATCAACTTAAGGTGTGTCTTAAGATTAGTTTGCTCAATGGAAGTTGGAGAGGAGAAATGATGATGCTATTCCTTGGGAGTACTTTAAACCTGCCTTCCTCAATCGGTTTTTCCCTATCGAGTGAAGATAGGCTAAGATGATGGAGTTTATCAACCTCAATCAAGGTTCCATGAGTGTGAGGGAGTATGCCCTCAAGTTCAATAAGCTTTCCAAGTATGGTCCACATTTATTTGCGACCCTAGAGCTAGAATGAACAAGTTTATGTTGGTGTTGTCCGACTTGGTAAATGATGAGTGTTGTACCGCCATGCTTGTAAGTGATATGGAACTGTCTCGGCTCATGACATATGCTGAGCAACTTGAGGGGGAGAATCTTAGAAAGAGACGAAGTGGGGAGTCCAAGAGGGCTCAGTTTGAGGGTGGTTTTTAAGGTTCTAAGGGTGGCCAATTTCATCAAGGTCACAAATTTCAAGGCTAACAGTCCTCTAGTGCTCCCAAGAAGAGATTTGCTAATAAGGAGGGGTGCCTAACCCGAGGTCGCAAGGTGGCAATAGTGGGATGACTAAGCATAGGTGCTAAAGTGTGAGAGGAATCATAGTGTTGAATGCTTAAAGGATTCAAATGAGTGTTATGGGTGTGGGTGAGTAGGACATAAGCTCGTTGATTGCCCTTATGTTCAAAACAAGGGCAACGATGGTCGTCCTCAAGGGTAAGGTAGTCATGTTGATCAAAGGGCCCAAGGTGGCCAACAAAAGGGTGCTCTATGTCACAATTGGTTCTATACGCTCCAAGGAAGGCAAGAAGTGGATGAGGTACCTGATGTTATTACTGGTATGTTAAAATTTTTTATTATGATGTGTATGCGTTGATAGATCTGGGTGCCACTCTTTCTTTCATTACTCCTTTTGTTTCCAAAAAGCTTCATATGTGTCTCAAATTGTTGTGTGAACCTTATGAAGTGTCTACCCCCATTGGTGAGTCCGTTATTGCTAAAAGAGTCTATAGAAATTGTCCCGTGTTCATATTGCATAAAGTCTAACCTTGTGATTTTATTGAACTTGACATGGTGGATTTTCATATTCTACTTGGGATGGATTGGTTTCATGCATATTATGCTTCCATTGATTGTAAGACCAGTAAGGTGAGATTTCAATTCCCTAATGAGCCTGTTCTTGAGTGGAAAACTTGTGATGTGGTGGTCAAGAGTAGATTAATTTCTTGTCTTAACACTGAAAAAATTGATTTCTAAGGGTTACATTCTACCCTCTTGTAAGGGTTAGGGATGTTGAGTCTAAAGTCCTTCCCATTGAGTCGATTCCAGTGGTCAATGAGTTTCTTGATGTCTATCCTGTTGAGTTTCTCGGTGTTCCTCCCAAAAGGAAAATAAACTTTGGTGTACACAACCTATTTTCATTCCCTCTTACAGTATGGCCTCGACAGAGTTGAAGGATCAATTGAGCGATCAATTTATTGGAGAAGGATTTCATAGGGCCTAGCTAGTCACCCTGGGGTGCACCGGTGTTGTTTGTAAAGAAAAAGGATGATTCCCTTATGATGTGCATTGATTACCAGTAACTCAATTGAGTCACTATAAAGAACAAGTACCCTCTACTAAGGATTGATGACCTTGTTGATCAACTACAAGGAGCTAGTCGCTTTCCTATGATTGATCTTCGGTTCAGATACAAACAAGTGAGAGTGAGGGAGTGTGATATTCCCAAAATGACTTTTGGACTAGGTATGGGCACGTTGAGTTTGTGGTAATGTCCTTTGGTTGACTAATGCATTGGCTATACTTAAGAATCTCATGAATAGGGTCTTTAAACCGTACCTTGATATGTTTGTGGTGGTTTTTATTGATGATATATTGATTTATTCCCGAAGTGAAGAGGAGCATATGAATCACTTGAGGGTGGTGTTGCAATCCTTGAGGGATGAGAGGTTATTTGCTAAATATGAAAAGTTTAAATTTTGGTTGAAAGAGGTTCCTTTTCTAGGACATGTAGTGCCCGGTGATGACATTAAAGTGGATCCTAAGAAAATGAAGGTGATAAGGAATTGGCCTACACCCATGACTCCACTTGATATTAGGAATTTCTTGGGTTTGGCGGGTTATTATCGGAGGTTTGTTAATGGTTTCTCTTCTATTTCTTCTCCTATGACAAAGTTGACCCAAAAGAAGGCAAAATTATTTGGCCTGATGAATGTGAAAAGAGTTTTCAAACCTTGAAGTACAAGCTTATCTCTGCTCCTATGTTAGCTCTACCGGAAGGGTTAGAAGGATTTGTGGTTTATTGTAATGCCTCAAGAATTATTTTTAAGTGTGTTTTGATGCAAAATGGCAAGGTTATAGTATATGCCTATAGGCAATTTAAGGTGCATGAGCGAAATTATCCCACCCATGATCTTGAATTGGTGGCTGTGGTGTTTGCTTTGAAAATTTAGCTTCACTATAGCCCCGGTTATCCCTATTTCTATCTTTTATTGTTATTTTATTGCTTCCGCAACAAAGAATTGTAATGATATTTTAAGAGGCTTGCTTGGGGTTCATGTTGATGTGTTTACCGACCACAAGAGTCTTCAATATGTGTTTACATAAAAAGATCATCACTTGAGACAAAAAAGGTGGTTAAAACTCCTTAAGGATTATGATACGAGTGTGCACTATCATCCCAAAAAGCTAATATTATGGGCAATGCTCTAAGTAGAGTGTCCATGAGTAGCCTAGCTCATATTGATGTTGGTAACAAGAAGGTGGCTAGAGAAGTTCACCAGTAGCAAGGTTGGGGGTTAGGTTGAATGAAGTTGCAAATGGGGGTGTAGTGGTTGTTGATGGTTCCAAATGTTCTTTGATTGAGAAAGTCAAGTCAAAACAAGACCTTGATCCCATCTTACTTGAATTGAAGGCCTTGGTGAAGGATGGTAAAGTGGAGGTTTTCTCCCAAGGGGGAGATAGTGCCCTTAGGTACCAAGGTAGGTTGTGTGTGCCTAATGTTGATGATTTGAGGGAGTTGATTTTAAGAAAGGCACATAATTTATCTTATTCTATTCACCCACGTTTCACAAAGATGTATAAAGACTTGAGGGAGGTATGTTGGTAGGGTAGTGTGACGAGGGATATTGCCAAGTTTGTAGCCGGTTGTCAAAATTGCCAACAAGTGAAAGCCGAACATTAATGGCTAGGGGGCCAAGCCCCAGACATAGAAATTCCAACTTGGAAGTGGGAAGAAATTACATGGATTTTGTGGTTGGTTTGCCAAAGACAAGGAAACACTTTGATTCTATTTGGGTTATTGTAGATAGAATGACAAAACCATCTCACTTTTTACTGATTATAACAACCTACGGTATCGAAGATTATACCAAGTTGTATATTTATGAGTTGGTTAGATTGCATGGGGTACCCTTGTCAATCATTTTGAATCATGGTGCTAAATTCACTTCTCATTTTTAGAGATCTTTCCAAAGGGGTCTTGGTACCATGGTCAAGCTTAGCATGACTTTTCATCCACAAAACGGATGGCCAAGCTGAAAGGACTATCCAAACTCTTGAGGATATGCTTAGGCTTATGTTTTGGAGTTTAAGGGTAGTTAGGATGAACATCTTCCACTTATTGAGTTTGCTTACAACAATAGCTACCACTCTAGTATTGGCATGGCTCCCTTTGAAGCTCTATATGGTCGGCATTGTAGATCCCTGGTTGGGTATCATAAAATCCATATCAAAAGTTCATCATAGTTCATAGTCTTCATAGCTCAAATCATGCATAGTCTCAATAGAAATAAATTAACTCATGGAATAAGTTTAAAGTAGATATTCATGCATAATCAATTAATACTTGATAAACCCCAACACAATTTATGTTCATATTTCATAATAAAAGATACCCATGAGTAACACAACTTGAAATCATGCAATTTTCATAAAAAGAAAAGGTTGGGCTCCATGGGTAAAAGGACCCATGGATGAAGACACACATACCTAAACTTGTAATTTCTTGGAGTAAACTTGAAGGAGACGTGAAGCTTGGATTGGGTCCTTGAAATTCGAAGTTGCTCTTGATATCCTTGAATTTAAATGGCGATCTTGATAAAGTATTGGGGAGGTTTTTAGAAGAATAATTTGGCAATAAAATGACTAACTGAAAGGTTTAGGACCTTACATAAGCATAAAAATGTCAATCTTGGGCTTAGAAAGGGTGGGAAAGGACCAAAATAATCCTTTCTAAAAAGCTTTCAAACGTCCCCTACGAGCTCCGTTGTGAGTTGTGAACAGTACTACAATTCGTAGGACCCCTCTTATTACCCTTTAGCTCAATTTCAGACTCTCTAGAGTTTTCTACGAGTCACACTATGACCTATATCCCATACTACGACCCCATAATGGAGGTTTCCGAGTTCAACTCTGCACTGGCAGTCTTCAGTAAAATGGTCATAACTTTTTGCTCCGAACTCTAAATAAGGTGAAACTAGTTGCATTGGAAAGATAATTTAAAGGGATTTCATTTGATATGTATCAGTCATCCAGTTCTTTGTGTGATAAAAATTATGACTATTTAAAGTTGATCCTTGCACAATCCCACTCTCAAAATACAATTTATAGGATAGTTTTGAACTCGTCTAAGTACTAGGAGTTTCTCCTGACCCTACTACACTTCCTACCTATACAAATGAGTCTTCAAAAATAGTTACATATGAGTATAGAGTTATGAGGTATCACAATATCTCCTCCTTGGAAACATTCATCCCCAAATGTCAAAGATATATGCGAAAAAGAAGTAATTATGAAGCTTTCAGCTCGACATGAATGCAACAAATGCAATTGAACATCATTTTCAAAATGTCTCACCATGAATGTCAAAATCACCATAGACATGTTATCATGAACATGAATGCTTGTAAAAATGACATGAGGGCTGAAACATAAGTCTTGAAATCATAGATGGGACTCAACTTATTACCTTCGTCTTGTGTAGAGTGGAAAAGGTATAGATATCACTTTGTCATGTTCGCCTCGGCTTCCCATGTGGCACTTTCAATTTTTTGATTCCTCCAAAGGACCTTAACGGATGCTATATCTTTGTTTCTCAACATTTTCACTTGTCTGTCCAATATCTCCACCGGGACCTCCTCATAGGTCAAATTATCCTCCATAACACCCACAACCTCTAAGGGCACTATAGCACTTTGGTCACCTGCACACTTCCTCAACATCGACACATGGAAGACTAGATAAACCATGTTCATCTCCTTAGGCAAATCCAACTCATAGGCAACCTTACTAATTCTCCTCAAAACTTTATAAGGACACATAAACCTTGGGCTCAATTTCGCTTTCTTGCCAAATTAGACCACACTCTTTATGGGTAAGACCTTCAAGTAAACCCAATCATTAACATTAAACATAAGATCTTTCCTTCTCACATCAGAATATGACCTTTTCCTACTTTGAGCCATCTTCAACCTCTCCCTTATCAATCTCACCTTCTCTAAAACTTCCATAACCAAATTTAGGCCTAACAAGGCCATCAATTCCATATCAAACCACCCAACCGGGGATCTACAACTGAAAAGTCATGCTAAGCTTGACCATGGTACCAAGACCCCTTTGGAAAGATCTCTAAAAATGAGAAGTGAATTTAGCACCATGATTCAAAATGATTGACAAGGGTACCCCATGCAATCTAACCAACTCATAAATATACAACTTGGTATAATCTTCGATACCGTAGGTTGTTATAATCAGTAAAAAGTGAGATGGTTTTGTCATTCTATCTACAATAACCCAAATAGAATCAAAGTGTTTCCTTGTCTTTGGCAAACCAACCACAAAATCCATGTTAATCTCTTCCCACTTCCAAGTTGGAATTTCTATGTCTGGGGCTTGGCCACCTAGCCATTAATATTCGGCTTTCACTTGTTGGCAATTTTGACAATCGGCTACAAACTTGGCAATATCCCTCATCACACTACCCTACCAACACACCAAGGCCTTCAATTCAAGTAAGATGGGATCAAGGTCTTGTTTTGACTTGATTTTCTCAATCAAAGAACATTTGGAACCATCAAAAACCACTACACCCCCATTTGCAACTTCATTCAACCTAACCCCCAACCTTGCTACAGGTGAACTTCTCTAGCCACCTTCTTGTTACCAATATCAATATGAGCTAGGCTACTCACAGACACTCTACTTAGAGCATTGGCCACAACATTAGCTTTTTGGGATGATAGTGCACACTCGTATCATAATCCTTAAGGAGTTTTAACCACCTTTTTTGTCTCAAGTGACGATCTTTTTATGTAAACACATATTGGAGACTCTTGTGGTCGGTAAATACATCAACTTGAACCCCAAGCAAGCCTCTTAAAATATCATTACAATTCTTTGTTGCGGAAGCAATAAAATAACAATAAAAGATAGAAATAGGGATAACCGGGGCTAAGGAACATCTTTTATAGCAAAAAACATCTTATAGTAAATAGAGTCAAGGCTCATAGCATCAACACATATCTTTTCCGATAACACCTCCAAATATAGAACTTAGCAAGGGCCAAGACACACAACCAGGCTTACCCTTATAGGCAAGCATACAATAAATAGGAAAGCCTATTTGTCCCCGAAGTTGAGGACTCACCATTTGCTTGGTAAAGAAGTGTACTAGCCACGTAGAGGAGGAGGATGATCAAGTGGGGCTCTGGTCCCTACATGGTCACATCATGTAGGCAGAGAGCATGTGTTATTATGTTTGAATGTACTAAGTATATAGGATTCAATCCAATAAGAGATAGGCAACATGGTCAAAATGCATAAAATAATCAATAGATAACATACTAATGATATGATGAGCACGATCAATGCTTGTTGTAAAACATGCTTACGTAGAACAATTTACATGTGTAGGAAGAGACCATTATGAGTAACTAGGGCCTACCACCTCCTTGGCGAGGCGATTTAGCTACAAACCCCTCAACAAGGTTACACGGGCCTACTACCTACCGAGTGAGGCAATTGAAGTACAAACCCCCCAACATGGTTGCATAAGTCTACTACCTCCTGAGCAAGGTAATTAAGGTACAAACGCCCTAACATGGTTACACGGGGCTACTACCTCCCGAGTGAGACATTAAGGTACATATCACCTAATATGGTAGTTCGGGCCTACTGACCCCCGAACGAGGCAATTGATCAACTTTCAACACTATAGATACTTTTCATGAAATCAAGACATTTATACCATAGTTTCATCATAAGGTCATATAAGTCATCGGTCATGCAATAGAACATCAATGGTTCAAGAACCCTAAACCAGACATTTAATCAAACACTTGGTGGGTGTGTAATGCTAGTGTAAAACCATGCAATTAAAGAGTAAAATCATGCAAGAAATCCTGACATAAATCATCCCACCAGTACATGGTAATATAATCATACAATATACATCAAAACCTTTCATTAAGTCTTAAGATAGATAAAAAATTTATAGCTCAAAACATGTTAAAATAATCACACTTTTATAAAACCCTGACACAGTTCATAGTCAAATTCATAATAGAAAACTCATATGTAAAATCAACTTAGAAACATGTATTTAAGGTAAAAAAGAAGCTTCGCCACCATGGGTGAAAAGACTTAATGGTTGAAACCCACATAACTTGACTTTGCAGAATCGTTGAAGAAGATTGGAAATGGAGACTTGAAGCTTGAATGAAAACCTAAAGATCCAAATTGAGTTTTGGGACTTGAGTTTTGGGGTTAAATATTTGTCTTAGTGTTTGAGTGAGTATTGGGGAATGTTTAGTATGAAATGAGGGTGAAATATGGCTAAGTATAGGTATTTTCACACATGGGAGGACTTAGGCCCAAGAGCAAAAAGTCTTGGACCGAAGTGAAAACTGGCAACATTTTTACACTGTGGTGCACCCTTGGCGCATCACGCCAGGGGCGCGGATAGCTCTTTGGAAATCAATTTTTGAGAAAATGCAATTGCGATTCATTTGCTCTAAAATTAGGGTTAGACCTATTTTCCACACAATTTGACCCCTAATCAAGATTATAAAGTCATATTTTTGATATCATGCATGGATTTTGAGATATATTGAAATTAGGATACTAGGCACTTTCGTCGCACATTTTTGGACACTTTTTGGGGTTGTTACAATATCTCCCCTTGGGAACATTCCTCCCCGAATGTTAAAAAAACGTATATAAGAAGAGTAATCATGAAGAGATCAGCCCCAATAAGAATACAATAATTTACTAAAACACCATTTTCAACCTCTTAACTTTTCTATCCAACATCTTTACTAGAGCTTCTTCATACGTCAAGTTGTCTTCAACCACCCTACAATACCAAGAGGCACAATAGCATTAGGGTCACCCACATATTTCCTCAACATAGATACATGGAAGACCGGATAAACCTGTAACACCCTACACACACACTATAAATATTTGTACTATACACATGAAACATGATATGGACTTTCAAATTAGTGCCAATTTTAAAAGTGTTTGCATCTCACGTTAAAGGG
>DF360847.1:54828-80300 GCA_000787875.1 Solanum virginianum | reverse complement strand
AAGAGCCTCAAATGGAGCCATATCGATGCTAGAGTGATAGCTATTGTTGTAGGAAAACTCAATTAATGGAAGATAGTCATTCCAACAAACTTTAAGATCCAAGACACAAGACCTCAACATATCCTCAAGTGTTTGAATCATCCTTTAGGCTTGGCCATCCATTTGAGAGTGGAAGGTCATACTAAGCTTAACTTTGGTACCGAGACCCCTTTGAAAAGATCTCCAAAAGTGTGAAGTAAGTTATGCAGCCCGATCCAATATGATGGATAAAGGATTCTCATGTAACCTCATTAACTCATAGATGTAAAACCTTGCATATTCTTTAACCCCCATATGTAGTCTTGATGGGTAGAAAGTGAGCTGATTATGTCATTCTATCAACCACCACCCATATGGAATCAAAACCTTTCCTAGTTTTGGGCTACCTAACCACAAAATCCATGTTAATCACCTTCCATTTCCAAGTGGGAACCTCTGTGTCTTGGGTTAGGCCACCCGACCTTTGATGTTCGGCCTTGACTTATTGGCAACTATACACATCCAAGTAGGAATCTTTATATCTTGGGTTAAGCCACCCGGCCTTTGATATTCGGTCTTGACTTGTTGGCAACTATAGCAACTGAAAACAAATTTAGCAATGTCCCTCTTCATGCCTCCCCACCAATACACATCTCTCAAGTCTCTATACATTTTGGTGGAGCCGGGCTGATAGAATAAGAGAAAATATAGGCTTCATCAAGAATTCTCTCCCTTAAACCATCAACATATGACACAGACAACCTACCTTGGTATCTAAGGGTCTTATCTCCTCGTGCCAAATCTTTAATGCAAACACCACGGCGGCCAATTCAAGATCATGGGTAGGGTAGTTCTTTTCATGCACCTTGAGTTTTCTAGAAGCATAGGCTATGTACTTACCATTTACATTAGCATACAACCCAAACTAACTCTAGATGCATCACAATACACTACAAAACCCTCAAGCCCATCTGGTAGCAACAATATAGGACCGGACACAAGTTTATCTTTCAATGTTTGGAAACTTTTCTCACATTTATTGGTCCACACAAACTTCACCTTCTTTTGAGTCAATTTTGTCGAAGGAGAAGCAATGGTAGAGAACCCATTCACAAACCTTCTATATTAACCCACAAGGCCTAAGAAACTCCTAATGTCCAACGGGGTCAATGGCTTAGGCCAATTCCTAATCACATCGCTTTTCTTAGGATCCACTTTTATACCATCCCCCAACACCACATGACCCAAGAATGCAACCTTATTCAACCAAAATTCACACTTGTCATATTTAGAATACAATCTCTCCTCCCTCAATCTTTGTAGCACGACCCTCAAATGACCCATATGCTCTTCCTAATATGGGAATAGATCAAAATATCATCAATGAAGACTACAACAAATGAATCAAGTTAGGGTTTGAAGAACCTATTTATTAGGTCCACGAAGATGGCCGGCATATTAGTCAATCCAAAGGACATCACCACAAATTCATAATGCCCACACTTGATGGTACCTGGACCGAAGATCAATCTTAGAGAAAAAGCTTGCCCCTTCTAATTGGTCAAACCAGTCATCAATCCTTGGAAGAGGATATCTATTCTTTATAGTGATCCTATTGAGTTGTGAATGTGAAACCCGAAAGAATCAATCCTTGGAAGAGGATATCTATTCTTTATAGTGATCCTATTGAGTTGCCGGTAGGCAATGCACATTTAAAGTGGCCTATCTTTCTTATTTACAAATAACACCGGTGCACTACAAGGTGATTGTCTAGATCTAATAAATCCCTTTTCCAACAAATCTTTCAATTGCTCCTTTAACTCTTTCAACTCCGCCGGGGCCATACGATAAGGGGGGATGGAGATAGTTTGAGTGTCAGGAAGGAAATCTATGCCAAAATCTATCTCCCTTTCAGGAGAGACACCGGGAAGGTCATTTCGAAAGACATCAAGAAACTCATTTATAATCGAGACCAACTCAATGGAAGGGACTTTGGACTCCACATCTTTGATCCTCACAAGATGATACAAATACCTCTTGTAAATCAACCTATGGGCTTTAATGAAAGAGATAAACCTATCTCTCACTACCACGTCATGACTTTCCCATTCAAGGATAGGTTCATTTGGGAATTGAAACTTGACCCTATGGATTCTACAATCAATAAAAGCATAGTAGGCATGCAACCAATCCATCCCCAGAATAACAACAAAATCAATTATATCTAATTCAACAAGATCACCAGGTAAGATTTTATGCAAGATCCAAACCAGACAATTTCTATACACCATCCTTGCAATAATAGATGCACCAATAGGAGTAGATAACTCACATGACTTATGCAACAACTCCGACTCAACATGGAACTTTTTAGCAATAAAAGGGGTAATAAAGGAAAGGGTGGCACCCGGATCAATCAAAGCATATATATCAAGATCAAAGATTTTCAACATACCGATAACAACATCGGGTACTTGACAAACCCTTTGCCTCCCATGTAGAGCATAGAATCGATTGTGCCTTGGGGTACCACCTTAAGGACCACCTCTACGCAAAGGGCCCTGCATTAGTACCCCGGACCTTGCCACAATTTCTTGGACAATCTACTTTTCTTGTGACCCAGCTCCCAATATTCATAGCATGCATTAGAACCCCTCAAACATGGGCCTCCATGGATTCTTCCATATTTAGGGCACACATCGTTAGGAACCATCCCACCAACACCTTATGGCCTAGGGAGGTCATTGGCAAACCCCTATTAGTAGCATGAGGAGGCCCTTGGCCTTGATGAAATCTAGCACCCTTGTGGAACTTGCCCTTAAATCGAGCTTTCTTAGTCTAATGGCCCCTCCTCTTTCTCAATTTCTCCTCTTCCATTTGCTCGTCATAGGTCATCAACAAAGACAAATCCATATCACTAATAAGCAAGGAAGACCGACATTCTTCACATACCAAGTTGGAAACCCCCATAACAAACTTATTCATCCTTGACCTAGGATCGGCAACCAAGTGAGGAGCATACTTTGAAAGTTGATTAAATTTGAGGGCATACTCCCTCACACTCATAGCACCTTGTTTCAAGTTCATAAACTTAACCAATTTTGCTTCCCCAAGTTCAAGAGGAAAGAATTGATTAAGGAAGGCCAATTTGAATTACTCCCAAAGCACTATAGAGCCTTTACCCTTCTCATCCTTCCATTGATCAAACCAAATTTGGGCCACCCCTTTGAGTTGGTATGCCACCAACTCCGCCTTCTCATTTGGCCCAACACATATGAAAGACAAGATTTTGTAGACCTCATCAATAAATTCTTATAGATCTTTATCCACCTTTGACCTATGGAAAATCAGAGGATTCATCCTTACAAAGTCTCTTACCCAAGATCTCAGGTATTAGCATGAGAGGATTGGGCCCCTTGTTGGACTTGGTTGGCTACCACTTGGGCAAGCATAGTAAGAGCATCCTGGAGCTCACCATTGGTAGGTTACTCCACGAGAGTTTGGGCCCATCTTCCTCTAATATTCGGCATGATCTAGCATAGAAAAGAACAATCATTGGGGGGGGGAGGGGGACTTATCACAACTCTATAGCATGACTTAGAACGTGAAGAAGGGAAATATTTCCTAAAATGTCTCATAGCCTCCTATTCATAGTAATGGCATGCTTCACAAACATGAATAGGAATCTAATTGATGCGGTGTGTTAGACTTCGAGGATCTATCAACCTATTGCTCTAATACTAAGTTTATCACGATCCAAGCCTAGGGCCTACACATAAAATGATGAATGTGAAACCCGAAAGAATCCCTAAACAAACTTCTTAACATGTCATTACATATCCTTGGTCGCGGAAGCATATAAAAAATATATAGAATAGAATGGGGCATTGGGGCTAAGGGAAAGCTTTGCAAGACATCAACATCAAGAGACAAGGAATCATAGCTCATACCGTAAATACTTAACTTGTCCAACAAACACCTCTAAATACATAAATAGAGTGGGGGCCAAGAAAAAGTAACCGGGCTCACCCTCATAATTAAGTAGAACATAAGATAGTGTCTCAATACATAGATAAGAGGAAAACATAAACCAAAAGTCCTTGAAATGGAGGACTGACCAACAAGCTTGGAATAGCACCGTCTACCCACGTGGAGGAGGAGGATGATTAACTTAGACACCGTTCGTACATGGTGATATGATATAGGCAAAAGTATATGTTAGTACATTTTAATATACTAAGTATGTGGGATGCAATGCAATAAGAGATAAGCTTCATAGTCAACATGCATAACAATAGGCAATAAGCATGATATATCAATATGGCATGTATAATCAATGCATAAGTAAAATATGCTTAAGTAATCCATACTCATATAGAATATCATATGTGTAGAAGAGACCAAGCTAGCTATTCAAGGTATAAACCCCTTGGTGCTTATATGGTATAAACCCCTCAAATCGTTGATGGTACTCATACCTTACCAATATGGTAATGAAGTATAAACCCCTTGCATAATTGATGAGTATAAATCCCTAACATGGTTAACTGAGCTCTTGTCCCCCTGGATCGGATTTGGTCTAATGCAACACTTTATATAGGATTTATCATAGGCTCTAGTGCAACATCTCATATAGGAATAATCATGTACATAAGTTTATTTCATCATCATAACATCATTCATATCATTTCTCATGCTTTGGACCTTCATTTCCTCATGAAACCATAACCAGACATTTTATCAAACACCTTGTGGGGGTGTACTGGGGGTAAAAGACTATGTAATTTAAAGATGAAATGTTGCAAGAAAATCTATTGTCAAACCATCAATCAACACCTTGCAGCACCTCCAAGACATTCACATCAAAACTCCTCATCAAATTCAACATTAGATCCAAGATTTGAAGTTCAAAACATGCTAAAACAACCATACTTTCATGAACTAAAATCACTGTGTAGTATATTTCTCAATATACAAGACCCACATGTAAAATAAACTACTATATTACTAAAAAGGAGGCTTAGGCACCATGGTTGAAAGGATCCAATAGTTCAACACCACACACCTTAGCTTTGGAGAAATTCTTGGTGAAGGTTGACAATGGAGACTTGAAGCTTGAAGGGGATTTTTACTAAAGTGTGCCCAAGGCGCATCGCGAAAGCATCGCGAATAGCTCACTGGAAATCGTCCCTTAAAAATTTATAATTATTATTCTTTCGCTCTTAAATCAAGGTTAGACCCCTTTTCACCTAATTTTGACCCCCTGATCACAAATATGAAGTTGATATTTTGGAATAATGAACGAATTTTTTAGATATATGGAAATTAAAATTCTGGGCATTTTGAGGCACGTTTTTGGGCACTTTTTGGGGTCGTTTCAAGTATAAATACTATATGTTAGGGTTTTCAGAGTAGTTTTTTCATAATTCTTGATACTACACTTAGATGTTAGAGAGAGTTTTAGAGTAGAAAACTAGGGTTTTACTTTGAAAATCAAATTGGGAGATTGGAATCACTGGTAGATTAATTTCGTCATTCAAGCTTTTGAATCCAAATTAAAAGGTGGGTTTTTTGTTCTTCATTCTTCTAGGGTAATTTTTCAACTATATTTATTTTATTCATTATTTGTTTTTTTACCTAAGTCATGAGTAGCTAAACCCCCACAACTTGGGGTTGTGGGAAACATGAATAGCTAACTTAGAAAACCCAAATTGTTTGCACTTCATAAATTGGGTATTTGTATGTATTATCCATTTTGATTCATTTTGCTTATTGTTTAATGGTGGCCAACATTAAACCCTGCCTAGTGTCATGATCCTGATCCCGATAGTGATGAATAGAAAAAGGAAATGGGTGACAGGATTCAATTGATGTGTTCTCATCTAATCAACCAAACCCGGCCAAGGAGAGGTTGACTTGGACAATAGGTAATGGTTAGTCGGCACACTATGGTAGCCAGCTAAGCATTATAGTGAAATTTGACCTTCGCCTTTGCCTAAGGTTTGGAGAAACTTAAGTTACTGTCCTGCATGTAATTGCCTAATTAGGGTTGTGTTATCCATGGTGTTCGAGTTAGTGAATCATGAGGAACATAATTTTCCAAGTTTCTCTCCAATTTGATTGGTTGTTCATTTTATTAGAATAGTTTTAGTTAATATCAACTACTACAAACCCCCAATTCTGAGAATGGAGTTATTTGATGCTTGAAATGATTGTTGGTGAATCATGGTGGCAAAACCCCGTATTCCCTTGGGAGATGACCCTAACCTATGGTTAGGTTTCATATTTGACAGCAACGCTTTATCCTCAAAATGAGAGGTACTATTTCATTGTGATCAAAATTTAATGGCGTTGTTACCGGGGAATACGATGATGATTTGACTTGATTTCACTAGTAGTTAATTCAAATGTTGATTTCTTAATTCTCTTGTATTTTACTTTCATTTTGTTTCTGTTAGTTCTTTTTGTACAATTATATTGTGGTGGTATTCTTCTTGCTTCGGCCTATGCATATATTCACAAAGCTAATAAGTGAGTGGCTGAAGAGAAACTCATTGTCACATATGATCTACTTCAATCATTACAAAGACATGCTCTATTTTATGGTCAACCATTAGAAGATCCACACATCCATCTGCAAAATTTTGCATAAGTGTGTAGGGATATTTTCAAAACATAATATTCATCCATGGATGCTATTGTACTTCAGACATTCCCAATGAATCTTAGAAGTGATACTGTAATCTGGTGGTCTTAACTCCCTCAAGATGTGTGCACTATCTGGGTGGAGGTAAAAAGGGCCTTCCTAGAAAGGTTCTATATTTGACCCAACAAGTTTAAACTTCAAGACCAAATCCTTAACTTTCAACAAATTCCAAGTGATTCGCTAAGTACAACATGGGAGCGATATAAAGAATGCATGGGAAGAGCTCAGGATTATGGTCTTTTGGATGAGATATTGGTGGAAAGTTTTTATAGATCCCTAAGTTTGAAACAACAAGGTCAAGCTGATGCTCTACTGGGAAAAGAATACTTAGACTTTTTACAAAAATCATTTGGAGAAGTTGCCGAACATATGAACAAATTGGCTGCTATTTATCAAATACAAGCCAATGCATGAGACACCCGGAGGAAAATATAGCCAAGAGGGAGAGAATGGTGTGAACAAGTGGTTTAGATTACCTCACCACCAATGTATTGGAGATGGAAGCTCTAAGGTTGAGAACATGTCTGCCAAGCTGATAGAGAGAAAGGATGCACAAGAGGAAATCTTGCGGGAAATCAAGTTTGATGTTATTAAGATAAACCATAAAGTTAACCAACATTCATCAGTAATCCAACAACTCAATAACAAATTTGAATTTATTTCTGTGCTACTGGGGCATGCTCAGAATGACAAGAGGAGAAACCCTAGATCTGGTGATAAAGGCTCATTAAGTTTTGTGAAATTCTAAGTATTCAAGATGACTATGTCGTGCCTCGACGTTAAACAAGACGCTTCTTGCGAGGCAACCCAAGCATTTTCCATGGTTTTACTTATTTTGAGTCCTTTTTCATTGTGTGAATTTTTAAGTAGTGGTTTAATTTAGGTTTAATTTTTATTTTTGAGACATTGACTAGTTGTATGTTGGTAAAATGGTGAATTTTGAGACAAATGTTTGTAGGTGTTAAGCAAAGAGTGGAAAGATTGTAGAAAATGGCATTTGAAATAGCCTCTACGACCAGGCCTGCGAGCTGGAGTGCATACTATGACTTGTATTCATGCCTTATAGAGGTTAACATTAATGACTTGAAGTTGACACTCACACTACGAGCCAACTTTACGGCTCGTAATCCATACTACGAGTTGTAAATAGGGTTCGTAGTGCCTAGGTATAATCTCTAAATTTTTTTAAGTGTTGAGTGGTCTACAGGACCAAGACCTACGGGTCATAGTCCAAGCTATGACCCGTAGTTGGGGTTTCATAGATCAACTCAGTTGACTTTTTAGTTTTACCTGGAAAGGGTTAAAAAGGGGTCAAAAACATTTTGACACCATTTTAACCTTAATTATGAAAATTACCCCACAATAAACCCTAATTTTCTGTTCAATCACCTCCTCCGACTAGTAAGTCACTGTTTCGATGAGGTTTTTCCAATAATTAAGGCTTTTGGTCCCATTCTCTCTGGTTCACTTGTTTTAGTCCATTCACACAGACGGTATGTTTCTTGATTTAACATAACTACTAAAATTAACTTTGCTCTAAATTGCTTGAGTGAGTTTGAGGTAGAAATTGTTGCCAAGACTGTTGTTTGTGGGTATGATGGTATTGAGGGAAAACTAGGGTTTTAATCATAGTGAATAGTGATTAACCCTAATTGAAGAAATTGCCCTTGTTGTTTTAGTTGGATTATCATGCTATGTTAAGTACTATTGATTATTTGCATGGTATTGGTTTGTAGCTGTGTTATGATTTATCAACCCATGATTTTATGATAAAGGTTTGGTTAGGGTGAGATTGTTGATAACATCTTGGTACACTGATGAACTAGGCCCCTATATCATTGTATATGCATTTGAATGATTGTTTGCGTGATTTAGGAATGATTACATGAGTGTATTCTTGAATGAGTTTGAGGGACAAGGGTTTGATTTTCTATTGTTTGATAAAACCTTGTAAGGGGGTAAATTTTTGGTCATAATGGTATGTTAGTGTTCGGATTATTTTGTGCTTGACTTGTGAAAGTATGATACTGCTTCAATGCTGTAGTACTAGGTTTGGATTTCTCTCTAGGTCCATGTGGTAAAATGTAGGAATATCAGGTAAATGTTATTCCCTGCTACGGGAGTCTCCTATGACTCGTAGAGAATCTACGAGTCATAGTTGCCTCTCGTAGGGAATACTAGTACTTAAAGACCTTGAGCTTTCACCATATAAGATCCACCTATGAGTCGTAGTCCCCTCTACGAATCGTAGTAAGGTCTCGTGGACCTAAGTCTGTAGGCAATTTAGTCTCTGGAACCTCGTACTAGACTGGTCTATGACCTGTAGCTAGGGCTATGATTTGTATCTGTCTCGTACCTAGTCCAGTGTTGAAAACTGCTATTCACCTGTGGTCTACGAGGCCACTCTATGGCTTGTAGTCTCCACTATGAGTCATACCAGGGTCTCGTACCTACCATCTGTAACTAATGTATTATTGATTTTTCTCATGTTCTTCTTATGTTTTTGCGTTGCCTTGTCAAATATTTTGGGGATGATCATGTTTTTTTGTGCTTATTGTTAGAGATCATGGTCCCCAAGAATAGAAAGGCAACAATCGAGGCCTTTAGAGGGAGGCTTGTTAATGAGTCATCAGATAGCGAACAACCTTAGGCACTAGGCCCTCAAACCAGGGTAGCTTCATGAACTGCTCAGATGCTAGTCATGTAGATAGTACCTCCCAGTCTGACGAGGAGTGAGTGAGAATGGGTCTGAGCGAAGTTCACCACAAATGACTGCCACACACACAAAGTCCTGCTCTAAAGAATATTCTTAGAGTAGGGAGGTGGAACTTTCTTCATCCACTTCAACACTACCGGATTATCAAACTCATCGGTAGGGAGTTGAACGGATGAAGAAAGTATATGATGACGACCTACAGAGAAAGGGGCAAGGAAAGACAGTGTGATCATTCTATGAGGAGCCCCAACTTATTGATACAGGGTTGAGACATGTCCCTAGGGTTGAAGAGGCCATGATATAACATGGGTTTGAATGGTTAACTAATAAGATAGATCATTATTCTCCAGCACAGGTACAAGAATTCTATGCGGCCTATACTACAACCATACTCAAGGATCTTCCAAAGAAGAAAAAACCCTTTGAAGAGCCCAGATTATGAGAAGTTTTGGTGAGAGGCCGACTAGTGTACATATCAAAGGAGACCATAAATCACATACAATGTGGTCCCATATACAAAACACCTTGTTCTACGTTCAAATTTGATAGTTGAATTGGACAGCTTAGACAGGTTGTGATTACTAAAAATACAGATATAAGGACTGAGCTCTTGAGATAGGTTTCTAGTCAGATAGCCGAGCGTGGTCCAGAGTCTTTATGGGTCACCACACATTCAGAGTCAATTGTAAAGTCTTCCCTCTCTTTTCCCGCTAAGTTTTGGTTGGCTATTTTCAGGTCTCACATTCGACCCACATTCACAGATAATGTCATTACGTTTGAGTGAGCTATTCTATTATCTAGTATCTTAGCCAATTATGAGATTGATTGGGCATGACTCATAGCAGAGCAGATACATAAGTCAGCCCTCAGGAAGTCTACGTGCTTGTCTTTCCCCATTCTTATACATCTGCTATGTGTTGAGGCAAAGGTGGAGGTTCTACTTTAGCTAGATCCTCTAGTGGTAGCCCTTCACACCATGGATCCCAGCCTAATCAAGGATAATGAGAACCCAGTGGCACTCAGTAGGTGTTTTCTTCTCCCATGCTCGAAATATTCATGCTCGAGCCACAGGATGAGGGTTCAATGACTGCCGCCACTACTAATCTAGCTGCTACCACTACTGATGAGGGACCGCAATAACCTGTAATATTTGATACTGAGATGGGTCCCATTACAGCCGCACATGCACCATAGCCATCTACATCACAGATTTCTCCTGCAGACATTATGTCTGCCTTTAATTTTTAGGATATAGTTCGCAGGTTATCATGAGCGGAGGCTCAAGTAGCTCATTTCACACGATAAATTAAGCCATGGTTCCAGCAAATGGTTCAAGCATCGGAGGATAGATGCAAGGTATTTAACACTTTAGTTGTTGATTAGTGCATCGCTATGGTGGGTGCCCGAGTTGATGCCTTCGAGAAGTATGTGCAAAAGAGGCTTGCTGAGGTTTGGCCTGTTGATTTGTCAACCTTTTGTCAGGAGTTGATGAAGTTCAAGGCTGACTTGATCACATCATTAGCGGCTCCGATCACAGTTCCTGAGCAAACACTGGAGGATTAACCTCTATTTGACATGTTCTTAGATGACCCACCATGTGCTCCTGGAAAGAGACCCATAGATAAGGATGATGCAGCGGAAGGGCACAAACGCCAGAAGATATCAGATGAAGTTGATAAGGAGGCAACAGTAGATACGCATAGGTTTGTCTTGAGGACATCGAGAGAGAAAGAGGAGCTGAGGAGAGCCAGAAGCTTGATCGAGTGCAGGGCTTTGGCTCATCCAGCATGGCTGCAGCACAAACCACCTCGTAGGAGGGAGATGCTTACAGATAACTAGATACCAGTGCTTAGGCACTATTTGATGTTTAATTTTTCACCCCGTATTCTTATTTTGTTATTGTTATTGTACATTGAGGACTAAGTACATGTTTTTCTAGGGGTGTGGGTAGTTATGGACTAGGGTGAAGTCTGAGTAGCCTTTAGTCCATAACTATCCTAGTTTTTGATATATCCCGAGGTTTTCCTGGTTGTATTCTTTTGCCTCATGGATTTTTATTTTTTATGTTGAATCGACATATTTTAGAAGTTGTAGATAGTAATTTTAGTATATAGATGTTAAACTTTTGGCACATAAATTGTTTTAAAAGGTTTTTGTGAAATGTTTTGAAAAATTGGTACCCACAAAATTTTTGTTGATTGGTAGTTATTCTATAATCATGCATGTATGAATGTTTTGGCAATATTTGTTCTGACTGAGTAAAGTTAAGTTGATGCTTGATGCATGACCTATGAGTCTTTGTTGGCTATGTATGCGATGCCATGTGCGAGTGAGCTAATTTTGTTATATTCATGCATTGTGTACTGATTCAAAACTTGCCCTGTTACTTTGAGTTAGACTGGGGATTGTATGGATTAGGAAGGGATCTTAGGCCCTTGTTCTTTGATTTAGTCCACTTTTGCCCAAATGACCAACCAAATGGAAATATGTATCCCTTGTTCCAAATGTTTGAGGCATACATGTACCCTTTTCTTTCTCTATACCTAATTAGCCTAATATTGTCTAGTGAAATACCTTGATATTGGTCCTGGTCTATCCTTGAATAATGTGAACCTTAATTGAGACGAAAAGCCTAAGCTAAGTTAAGAAAGCAAAATGAGTTTGAAAATAAGGCACAAGCTAAAAAATAAAGAGAGAATACCCAGAAAAGCTTGAAAATGAAGATTAAGGGAGAACAAGTTGAGAATGGTTGAGTTGTTAAGGTGAAAATGTTGAAAAATATGGTTCGAGGTTGGCCCTTAGTCACTAATTTTCCAAAATGCCATAGCAAAACCCCATGAGCCTATGTTGCAAGCCTATAAAGTCCTAAAGTGATCCTAACCCAATCAATCATCAGTTCCAGTCATGAGTATATGGGAAAGCCTATGGTATTGGTCATCATGCATGAATCTCATTTGTGAGAGTGAGTATTCTTGCATAGTCCCTTAAGCAATTCTTGAAAGCATATTGAGTGAAAGAAGGGGACTTCTTTTCTGTGAGGGCATTTGCATTGCATGGTTAACATTTGACCTGTTTAGTGAATGTGAATTGTTGGTACTCCTTAACTTGTCATAATTGGATTGTCAAATTTATTAACATGTTGTGGTTTGCTTGCTAGCTACATGATCAGGTTATGAAAATTCTATTATAGGTACCTGAGTTGAAATTGAGTAAGGTATATGCCTATGGGTTGATTACTATGTATTATGGTATTATCTATCTAGATTGAGTCATTACTTGAAGCCAAGCAATAATTCTAAGGTAAGGGTATTGATGTGCTGTCAAAATACAACTCATTTGATGCCTAAAACATGGGATTTTGCATATTCTTAATGCGACTTCTTTTATGTGTTTTTATGTTGTTTCTATAGGAAATATAGGTTGGCTTGATTTTGAGAACAATTTGCAGGTTTTGCTGAAGTTTAGGACTTATGAGGTACATTACCAATTGTAACTTAAGCTACGAGTCATAGTGGTACCCTCGTAGGGATTTCCAATGTTCAAAATATAGAATCTAATCTTCTGAACGTCAGCTTACGAGACCAATTTATGAGTCATAGGTCTCACTACAACTCATAGGAGTAGGACTTGTAGCAATTTCTAGTGTTGTTGATAATTGGACCAATAAATGCAACCATGGACTACGAGATGGAACTATGAGTCGTAGACCAGACTATGACTTGTAGAGGTGGATCATACCAGTGAATTTCAAGATGCCAAGTGCTGACCAAGAAAGCCCGATTACGGCTCATAGGTCACCCTACGAGCCGTAGCAACCGCTAACCTGATTTTTAAATTATTTTAAGGACTTTTTTTGTAAATAGTATAAACAATATATGTTAGGGTTTCAGGAGTAGCTTTTTCATAATTCTTGATACGACACTTAGATTTTAGAGAGGGTTTTAGAGTAGAAAACTAGGGTTTTACTTTGAGAATCAAATTGGGAGATTGGAATCACTTGTAGATTAATTTCATCATTCAAGCTTGTGAATCCAAATTCAAAGGTGGTTGAATTGTTCTTCATTCTTCTTGGGTAATTTCTCAACTATATTTGTTTCATTCATTGTTTGTTTTCTTGCCCAAGTCATGAGTAGCACAACCCCCACAACTTGGGGTTGTGGGAACCATAAGTAGCTAACTTAGGAAACCCAGATTGTTTGCACTTCTTGAATTGGGTATTTGCATGTATTATCCATTTTCCTTCATTTTGCTTGTTGTTTAATGGTGGCCAAGATTAAACCCCGCCTAGTTACATGATCCCAATCCAGGTAGTGATGAGTAAGAAAGGGAAATGGGTGACAAGATTTGATTGATGTGTTCTCTTCTAATCAACCAAACTCGGGCAAGGAGAGGTTGACTAGGGTAATAGGTAATGGTTAGTTGGCACACTATGGTAGCCGACAAAGCGCTATAGTGAAATTCAACCTTCACCTTTGCCTATGGGTTGGAAGAACTTTAGTTACCATCCTGTATGCAATTGGCTAATTTGGGTTGTGTTATCCATGGTGTTCAAGTTAGTGAATCATGGGGAACACAGTTTCCTAAGTTGCTCTCCAATTTGATTGTCTCTTTGTTTTATTAGAATAGTTTTAGTTAATACCAACTACTGCAAACCCCGGATTCTAGAGAATAAAGTTATTTAATGCTTGAAATGATTATTGGTGAATCAAGGTGGCAAAACCCCATATTCTCTTGGGATTCGACCTTAACCTGCGGTTAGGTTTTATATTTGACAACGATCGCTTTATCCTCAAAGAAAGAGGTACTATTTTAGTGTGATCAATATACATGTATTAATTAACTCTTTTCATTTTGCACGTTTCCTAGTAGTGGCCAACATTAGAACTCGCTTAGTGTTACTAGCTGGACCAAGGTAGTAATGAATAGGAAAATAGATTAATTAACAATATTTGATTAATGTGTTTTCATATAATCAACCAAACTGGGCTAAGAGGATGTTGTACTGGGACTTATAGGTAATGGTTAGTAATGCACACTATGGAGATGGACCAAGTCGCATAGTGAAATTCACCTCTCATCTTTGACCAAGGGGCTTGGTGAATATAAATTATCATCCTGCATTTTATACACTTGAAAATAATTAGGTTATTCAATGATACTGAGTTAGGGAATCATGAGGAACACAATACCCTAGTTGTTCTACATCATTGACTTTTCTCTAGTGGTAGTTAGTTAGTTTTATTTTATTGTTGATTCTTGCAAAACCCCCCCTCCCCCCTTGGGGAATTGAGTTGGTTAACTACACAAATTACATATTGGGTGAGTTTTCTTGAGTCTATGCATTCCCTGTGGATTCGACCCTAACCTTGGTTAGGTTTTATATCTTGACAGCGTCTGCTTTATCCTTTAAAAAGGAGGTGTAACTTGGGAGACATCATCTATGTTGTTGTTTAGACTTAATTTAAGGTTTTCCTTTCTCTAATATATAGTATTTTCCTCTTTTAGATCATGCCTCAAAGACGAGCGGCACAAAGAGCTCCTGTTCTAGAGGGTGATCCGGCCCCTCTGACTACACAAGTATCCCAAGAAGAGGTTGGTCACTTATGTCGAGTACTAAAATATTTTCACTTTATTGGAACAGGCCATGACTAACCAAATGAATCAAGGAGTCCAAGCTCCTCATACTTCTACTCTGGCATCAAGAGTAAGAGATTTCACAAAGATGAACCCTCTAGAGTTTCATGGCTCCAAAGTACAGGAGGACACCCCAAGAGTTCATTGATAAACTACACAAAGTGCTTGTTATTATGGGGGTGAGTCCAGAGGAGAAAGCAGAATTAGTGGCCTATTAACTCAAAGGCCTTGATCAAATTTAGTTTGCTCAATGGAAGCTATAGCGGGAGAATAATGAGCCTATTCCATGGTAGAAGTTCAAATCCACCTTTCTCAATCGGTTCTTTCCTATTGAATTAAGGGAGGCAAGGATGATAGAGTTCATAAATCTCAAGCTATGCTCCATGAGTGTGATAAAGTGTTCCCTTAAGTTTAAAAAGCTCTCAAAATATTCTCCTCACTTGGTTGTCGACCCAAGGGCAAGAATGAATAAGTTTGTGTCAAGGATATCCAACTTGATGAATGAAGAATGTCACACCGCTATGCTTGTGGGTGATATGAACTTGTCTTGACTCATGAGTTATTCTGAGAAACTTGAAGGTGAGGAACTTAGAAAGAAGAGGAGTGGAGAGTGCAAGAGAGCTCGGCATGATGGAGTTACCTATGGAGATGAGTATGGTCCATTCGATTTTCTATGTGTTATGTTGAGAAAGTGTGTAGGTGATCCAAACTCTATAATGCCTTTGGAATATGTAGTTATGGAGGAGAATTTGGCATGTGAGGAAGTTTTGGCGGAAATATTAGATAGAAAAGTAAAGAGGTTGAGAAACAAAGATGTGGCATCTGTCCAAATCCTTTGGAGGAATCAACAAAGTGAAAGTGCCACTTGGAAGCCGAAGCAGACATTAAGAAATGGTACCCTTACCTTTTCTATTCTATTCAAGCCTAAGATAATAAGTTAACTCCAATTTATGGTGTCAAGTCTTGAATTTCAGTCCTTATGTCACTTTTGCATCCCTACATATTCATGGTAACAAGTATTGATCATTTATGATACATAAGTTTGAAAGTTTCACAAAAATAATGTTTAGGTTGCATTGATGAATTCATTTGGGTTGAAAGTTGTCTAATCACTCTCTTAAGTACGTTCCCATTACATTCAGGAATGAATGTCTCCAAGGGGGATATGTTACAACACCTTCTACATGACTAAAAAATGTTTCCAAAGCATATTTCTTGAATATCTTAAAATTCATGCGTGATTTTGCAAATCTAATTTTATATTCCTTTTTAGGGAGAAAATTTGTGCAGGAAAGGGATGGTTTTCAATTTTTAGGTGGCCAATATCGTACGGGTGATTTGAGGCTTATCCAATAGGGTAAGGACTGGCCCCCATCCCAGACTTGGTCCCCCAAAGTACAAAAATGGCCTAAACGCATTCCTAGGCTAAAACAGGAGAAAAATGAACTTCAAGCAAAAGTGACCTATGCAAGAGTAAGTATGTATCATGGATTTGGTTCACCATAGGTCAAAATTTTCTTGTTTTAGCAAAAGGCAATTGGGTAATAACCTTACACCCCTATAGATGGGAATTCCCTATCGTTCCTTCATGTTAATCCCTAAATCTCATTAAAACACTCTACAAATCCTTCTAATTCTCATCAAATCCCTTATCCAAATTCAAGACCCTCAAGAACTCTCTTTGGATTTCAAGAGATCAAGTGAATCCTTCAAGCTTCCCTAAGTTTTCTTCAAGAAATATCAAGTTTTAGGTATGTAGATCATCATTCATGGGGTCCTTCCACCCATGAAACCCAATCCTTCTTTTTAATCATTTTCATGATTTTAAGAATGAATACTTTATGGGTAATTGATACAATGTACTATGAACATGATTTAAGTTTGAATTCTTCAAGTATTGATTTGGTTATGCACGAATACCCATTGGGGTTTGACATTATGATGGAATTGATAAAAGTAAAGTTATCTACTCTATAATGCCATGATAAGAACTTACGGATATTAGTTAATTCTCTTGATACCCAATTTGAGGTTTTACTACTATGTTGGTGGGTTGATTTGAATGTCTCTTAAATGACTCAGATTTTACTGCTCTCATATTCCAAACTCTTGAATGCATAGTTTTAAGGACATATACATTATACCCATCATATTTTAATTGAGTTATGTGAAAAACTTCTATCATGTTGAAAGTCTATTGTAAGATAAGCCAATTATGAATGTTCTAAATTATACAAGGCTATTATGCATGTTATGAGCTCATGAGAATTTTATGAATATTATTAATGATATGAAGCCCTATCTCTAATGCTATGAGATATAGTCTTTGATGAGCTACTCAATTATGATATTATGATATTTTGAGACTGTGCATATTATGACCCTGATTATGATTTAAGTATTCCATGGGATTATGACCTAGCACCAAGAGGACCTTGGTAGTCTCCCATTGTCCCTAAACTAAGTTCCACCATAGGTTGTGATCTTGATTCCCTATATGAGCTTGTACCTACCAATAGGCTATGCCGTAAGGTAATGATATTTGTTAAACCTACCATAAAGGCTATGCAGTAAGGTAAGAATATCCTATGAAACCTATTAAAAATGCCATGCCGTAAGGTAAGAATTTTTTGTGAAACTTTTCAAAAAGGCTATGATGTAAGATGAGTGTTTGATTTACCTTGGAAAAGAAGACCACTCCTTGTCTAGTTTGGAGTGAACATTGGGATTCCAAGTAGTAGCTCATTTGGTCTTACATGTTAGTTATGGTCCCTTCCCATCGATGTATGATATGTCTTGTGACTTGGTGGTTCTTCATGCATTGTTTTACTAAGAATTGATCATTCATGTGATATTGAGCATATATCCATTTATTATGATTATGCATATTATTTAATTATGACTTGTGTTCCTTGCTGCATTACACCCTGCATACTTAGTACATTCTAAGTAATAACACATACTTTTGCTAAATGATCTAACCATGTAGAGATCGGATCTTTATTCATCCTCTTCCTCCATGTGGCTAGATGGATTGATTGAAGATTGTTGATGTGTAGTCAAAATACAATACTTTTAATGCTTAAAACTTGGAATTTTGTGTGTTCTCAAAACAATTTTAGTGGACTTGATGTGTTTTTATCTTTATTTTTCAAGATTATAATATTTAGCATGACTTTGGTCAAAAGTCTACAGAAGTTAAGTTTTTGAAGAGTTACAAGATACTCTACGATCCGTGGTGAAACGACCCCAAAAAGTGCCCAAAAATGTGCTGCAGATGTATCCAAAATCATAATTTTCATATATCTCAAAATCCATGCATAATTTCAAAAATTCTACTTCATATTCTTGATCAGGGGGAAATATTGAGTGGAAAATGAGTCTAACCCCAATTTTAGAGCAACCGTATCAAAATTTAAATTTCTAAAATGTCAAATTTCAGTGAGCAGTTTGTGCCCCAAAGGCGACGCGCCAAGGGTGCGCTCTAGTATTATTTTTGTGCAGCTTTTCAAGTTCAGTCCAAGTCTTTTGGGTCTTGGACCTACGTGTTCCCATACATAAAAATACCTATACTTAGCTATATATCACCCACATATCATCCAAGATATTCCCCAATACTCACTCAAACACTTAGATAAATATTTCACTCCAAAATCAAGTCCCAAAATCTCTTCTGGATCTTAAGGATTTCACTCAAGCTTCAAGTCTCCATTTCAATCTTCACCAAGGAATTCTCCAAAGTCAAGGTTTGTGGCTTTCATCCATTAGGTCCTTTCGCCCATGGTGCCCAAGCTTCCTTTTTGCATAAATTGCATGATTTAAAGTTTATTTACTTATGGGTCTTACTTACTATGAACTAGACTATCGACTATGTTGGAGTTTCATGAAATATGACTGTTTTACCATGATTTGAGCTATAAATCTAAGATCTATTGTGAGGATTTATGAAGGGTTTTGATGTATATTGCTTGAGGATTTTACCAAGTATTGATTGATGGTTCTACATTGGATTTTCTTGCATGATTTTATCCTTAAATTACATGGTTTTGCACTAGCTCTACAGACCTACCAAGTGTTTGATAAAATGTTCGATTATGGTTTCTTGAGTAATTGAAGGTCCAATGCATGTCTTATGAGTTGAATGACTATATGATAACAAAAAGAATGTGCATATATATGATATTCTCCTATATAGTGTTTGAATGTGACAATGCCCGACTTGGTGGAACAAGAGCCCAGGTAATCATGTTGAGGGGTCTGTACCTTGATAGTCAACCAAGAGGCTTGTACCTTGACAAATATGGGTTGAGGGGTTTGTACCTCAATTACCTGGGGTGTTAGTGTGTGACTATCGACCAACCAATCAAAGGGGATCGCACCTTGATAACCATGTCGGGGGGTTTATACCTCGGTCACCAAGGGTGGTAGGGTGAGACTATCTGCCAATGAACCAAAGGGATTTGTTCCTTGGTAGCCTAGCTATAGTCTCTTATTACATATGTATTATATTCTATGTAATTATATTTTACTTAAGCATTGATCATATATGTCATATTGTTATTATGCTATCTATTGCTTATCATTATACATTTTGACTATGATGCTTATCTCTTGTTGTATTGCATCCTACATAGTTAGTACATTCAAATGTACTAACACATACTCTATGCCTACATGATGTTACCATGTAGGAATCGAAGCCCAATTTGACCATCCTCCTGCACGTGGCTAGTACGATATCTCTCATGCTAGTTGGTAAGTCCTCCATTATAGGGACGTTGGTCTATGTTCTTGTGCTATGTATTGCTACTCTCTTTCTTTATTGTATACTTTGACTATGAGGGTGAGCCCGATTGCTTGTCTTGGCCCCTACTCTTATCTATGTAGTAGAGGTGTTGTTAGACATGTTTTGTATCTATGCTATAAGCATTGACTCTCTTCTTTCTTGATGTTTATGATATGAAAGTTTCCCCTTAGTCCTTATGCCCTTATTTCTAATCTTTATGTCATTTACTTGCTTCTGCGACCAAGGATGTGTGATAATATGTTAAGAGGCTTATTTGGGGTTCTTTCGAGTTCCCTATTTGCTGTGTCACGTCTAGGCCCTAGGCTTGGATTGTGACAAACTTGGTATCAGAGCACTAGGTTGTTAGATCCTTGAAGTCTAACCTATCGCGTTGATTAGAGTCTTATTCATTATTGTGTTGTGCACTACAACTATGAGTAGGAGGCTATGAGATGTTTTAGAAAATATTTCCCTTCTTCTTAATCTATGTAGTGCTATAGAAGTTAGGTGAGTTTTCCCTCTAATGAATGTTCTTTGCCATGTTTAGGTTATTCCTAACAAAAGAGGAAGGAGAGCCCATACTCCCGAGGAACAACTGACTTATGATGAGCTCCGGGATGCTCTTACTTTGCTAGCTTACGCCATGGCTCATCAAGTCAATCAAGGGGCCCAAGCCCCTCATGCTCCTACCCTGGGATCTTGGGTGAGAGACTTCATGAGGATGAATCCATCGGTGCTCTATGGGTCAAAGATGGATGAGGACCCTCAAAAGTTCATATATTAAGTTTACAAAATATTGGCTATCATGGGTGTGAGGTTGGAAGAGAAGGTGGAGTTGGCGGCCTACCAACTCAAGGGAGTGGCACAAATATGGTTTACTTAATGGAAGGGGGAGAAAGGAAACAATCATGTGATACTATGGAAGGAGTTTAATGTGGTTTTTCTTACTCGATTTTTCCCTCTTGAGCTTAGGGAGGCTAAGATGGTGGAGTTCACAAACTTGAAACAAGGTTCTATGAGTGTGAGGGAGTATACCCTCAAGTTCAACCAACTATCTAATATTCTCCTCAATTGGTGGCCAATCCAAGGTCTAGGATAAACAAGTTTATGATGGCTGTATCTGATTTGGCGAGTGAGAAAAGTTGATCCGTTATGTTGATTAGTGACATGGATTTATCCCATTTGATGACCTATGCTGAACAAATGGAGGAGGAAAATTTGAGGAAGAAGAGGGGTAATGAGGCTAAACGGGCCTGTTTTAAGGGTAGGTTCCAAAGTAGGAGGGGTGACCGATTCCATCAAGGCCAAGGGTCTTCTCATACTTCTAATAGGGGGATCGCCAATGACTTCCCAAGAGCCTAAGGTGTTGGTGGTGTGTTTGCTAGAAATATGTGTCCTAAATATGGTAAGGGTCATGGGGGCCCATGTTTGAGGGACTCTAATGCATGCTTTGGATGTGGGGAGGTTAGTCACAAAAAGATTGATTGCCCTCATAATCATGATAAGGGTAATGAGGTTCGTCCACAAGGTGCAAATATGGTTCCTTTGAGAAGAGATGGTCAACAAGGTGGTGCCTAAGGAACAATTGGTTTTATGCACTCCAAGGGAGGTAAGGGGTTTAGGAAGTTCCCGATGTCGTTAATGGTATGTTAAAATGCTTTAATTTTGATGTGTATGCATTGATTAATCTAGGTGCCACTCTTTCTATTTTTACCCCTTTTGTTTCCAAAAGTTCCATGTTGAGCCTGAATTGCTATGTGAGTCTTATGAGGTATCTACTCCTATTGGTGCATCTATTGTTGCTAGAAAGGTCTATAGAAATTGTACCATTTGCATCTTGTATAAAATATTGCCTAGTGATCTTGTTGAGTTGGATATGGTTTTTTTTATGTTATTCTTGAGATGGATTGGTTACATGCATACTATGCCTCTATTGATTATAGAACACGATGGGTCAAATTCCAATTACCAAATGACCCGTCCTTCAGTGGGAGACCCATGATATAGTGATCAAGGGTAGATTTATCTCTTGCATTAAAGCCTGTAAGTTGATATCTAAGGGGTGTCCTTACTATCTTGTGAGGGTTAGAGATGTGGAGTCCAAAGTCCTTCCTATAGAATCGATTCTGGTTGTAAATGAATTCCTTGATGTCTTCACTAGTGACCATTTTGTGTCTGTCCCAAAAGGGAGATAGATTTTGGTAAAGATGTCCTTCCTGGTACTCAACTTATTTTTATTTCCCCTTACCGTATGGCCCCGGCGGATTTGAATGAGCAATTGAGGGATTTATTGGAGAAGGGTTTTATTAGGCCTAGCTAATCACCTTAGGGTGCACCAGTGTTGTTTGCGAATAAGAAAGATGGGTCCTTTAGAATGTGTATTGAGTATCGGCAACTTAATAGGGTTACTATAAAGAATATATAACCTCTTCCAATGATTGATGATTTGTTTGACCAATTGCAAGGGGCTAGCCAATTCTCTAAGATTGATCTTCGGTCCAGATATCAGCAAGTGAAGGTGAGGGAGTGTGATATTCCCAAGACGGCCTTTTAAACTAGGTCTAGGTATTATGCATTTGTTGTGATGTCTTTTTGGGTTGACCAATGCACCATCTATCTTTATGGATCTTATAATAGGGTCTTTAAACCCTACCTTGATTCATTTTTCTGGTTTTCTTTGATGATATTTTGATCTATTCTCATAGAGAGGAGGAACATGTGGGTCATTTGAGGGTAGTGCTACAAATATTGAGGGAGGAGAAGTTGTATGCTAAGTATGAAAAGTGTTAATTTTTGTTGAACGTGGTTGCCTTAATAGGTCTTGTGGTGTCAGGGGATGGTATCAAGGTGGATCCTAAAAAGACAGATGTGATTAGAAATTGGCCTTGACCATTGACCCCATCGTATATTAGGAGCTTCTTGGGCTTAGCGGGTTACTATCGAAGGTTTGTGAATGGATTGTCTTCTATTGCTTTTCTCATGACTAAGTTAACCCAAAAGAAGGCTAAATTTGTGTGGATCGATTAGTGTGAAAAGAGTTTCCAAATTTTGAAAGATAAGCTTGTGTCCGCTCTTATATTGTCTCTACCGGAAGGGCTAGAAGGGTTTATTGTGTATTGTGATGCTTTAAGTGTTGGTTTAGGTTGTGTTTCGATGCAAAATGGTAAGGTTATAGCCTATGCTTCTAGATAACTCAAGGTGCATGAAAAGAACTATCCTACCCATGATCTTGAATTAGCCGCTGTGGTACTTGCTTTGAAGATATGGCATCATTATTTTATGAGGTGCATGTTGATGTGTTCACTGATCATAAAAGTCTTCAATATATGTTCACTCAAAAAGATATCAACTTGAGGCAAAGAAAGTGGTTAGAACTTCTTAAGGATTATGACATGAGTGTGCATTATCATCCCGGTAACGCTAATTATTTGGTTGATACTTCGAGTAGACTGTCTATGGGTAGCCTAGCTCATGTTGATCATAGTGGCAAAGAGGTGGCTAGAGAGGTCCATCAATTGGCTAGATTGGTGGTTAGGTTGGAAGAGGTTGATAATGGTGGTGCATTTCTTGTTGATGGTTCGAAATCTTCATTGATTGATGAGGTAAAAGCACAACAAGACTTTGATCCCTATTGTTAGAATTGAAGGCCTTGGTTAGTGATGGGAAGGTAGAGATTTTCTTCCGAGGGGGAGATGGTGCCCTTAGGTACCAAGGTAGGTTATGTGTAGCTTGTTGATGGCTTGATAGAGAGGATTCTTGATCAGGCTCATAATTCTTCCTATTCTATTCACCCCGGTTCTACTAAGATGTATAGAGATTTGAGGGATGTGTTTTGGTGGGAAGTTATGAAAAGGGACATTGCCAAATTTGTTTCTGGTTGTCATAGTTGCCAACAAGTCAAAGCTGAATACCAAAGGCCGGGTGGCCTAACCCAAGACATAGAGATTCCTACTTGGAAGTGGGAAGAGATTAATATGGATTTTGTGGTTGGTTTGCCTAAGACTAGAAAGGGTTTTGATTCCATATGGATTGTGGTTGATAGGATGACAAAATCAGCTCATTTTCTACTGATTAAGACTACATATAGAGCTGAAGATTATGCTAGGTTTGTACATTCATGAGTTGGTGAGGTTGTATGGGGTTCCCTTATCCATCATATTGGATCATTGTGCTCAATATACTTCACATTTTTGGAGGTCTTTCCTAAGGTGTCTTGTTACAAAGGTTAAACTTAGTACGACCTTCCACCCTCAAACGGATGGCCAAGCCGAAATGACTATCTAAACACTTGAGGATATGCTTAGGGCATATGTATTGGAGTTGAGGGGTAGTTAGGATGATCATCTTCCATTGATTGAGTTTGCTTATAGTAATAACTATCATTCTAGCATTGGTATGACTCCTTTTGTAGGCCCTCTATGGTAGGCATTGTAGATCACCGGTTAGGTGGTTTGAGGTTGGAGAGGTGGTTTTTCTGGGACCAGATCTAGTTATTGAGGCTCTTGGGAAGGTTAGGATGATTAGAGAAAGGTTGAAAACAGCTCAAAGTCATCAAAAATCCTATGCCGATGTGAGAAGAAGAGACCTTGAATTCAAAGTTAGTGATTGGATCTATTTGAAGGTTTCACCCATGAAGGGTGTTGTTCATTTTGGTAAAAAGGGCAAGTTGAGTCCAAGATATGTTGGACCTTATAGGGTGATGAGGAGGGTTGGGAAGGTATCTTATGAGTTGGAATTGCCTAGTGAAACGGATTTGGTTCATCTGATGTTCCATGTGTCCATGTAGGAAATGTGTGGGTGATCCGAGTGTTATTATTCCATTGGATGTTGTGGGTGTTGTTGAGGACAACTTGACTTATGAAGTGTTCCAGTAGAGATCTTTGATAGGCAAGTGAAAAGATTGAGGAACAAGGAGGTGGCTTTCGTTAAGGTCTTTTGGAGGAACCAACAAGTCGAAAGTGCTACATGGGAGGCCAAAACGGATATGCAATAGCGATATCCTTATCTCTTTCATTCTACTCCAACCTAAGGTACTAATTCTAAGTCCCTTATATGATTTCAAGACTTATGTTTCAGCCCCTATGTCATTCACATGCATTCATGTTTATGTTGACAAGTTCATGATGATTTTTACATTTATGTTGAGATTATTGAAATGATATTTAAGTGCATTGTTGCATCATTATGTGGGATGAAATTATCTTGTTTACGTTTCTCATATACATTTCTTTGATATTCGGGGATGAATGTTCCCAAGGGGGAGATATTGAAATGACCCCAAAAAGTGCCCGAAAATGTGTCTCGGAAGTGCCCGAAATCGTACATTCCATATATCTCAAAATTCATGCATAATTTTAAAAATACAACTTCATAATCTTGATCAGGGGGCAAAATTAAGTGGTAAATGAGTCTCATCCTAATTTTAGAGAAACCATATCAAAATTTGAATTTCCAAAATGTCAAATTCTAGTGAGCAGTTCGCGCCCCAGGCACGATGCGCCAGAGGCATACTATAGTGTTATTTTTTGCAGTTTTTAAAGTTCGGTCCAGGGCTTTTGGGTCTTGGGCATAAGTGTTCCCATATGTGAAATTGAAGGCCTTGGTTAGTGATG
>DF360847.1:26384-54823 GCA_000787875.1 Solanum virginianum | reverse complement strand
AAAGTTTGGTCTATGAACATGCGGTCCAGGGCTTTTGGGTCTTGGGCATAAGTGTTCCCATATGTGAAAATACCTATACTTATGCATATTTCACCCTCATATCATCCAAGACATTCCCTAATACTCACTTAAACACTTAGACAAATATTTTATTCTAAAATGAAGTCCCAAAATCTCTTTCGGATCTTAAGGATTTCACTCAAGCTTTAAGTCTCCATTTCAATCTTCACCAAGGAATTCTCCAAAGTCAAGATATGTGGGTTCCAACCATTGGATCCTTTCACCCATGGTGCCCAAGCTTCCTTTTTGCATAAATTGCATGATTTAAAGTTGATTTACTTATATAATGTTTGAATGTGACAAGGCCCGTCTCAGGGGAACAAGAGTCTAGGTAACCATGTTGAGGGGTTTGTACCTTGATAGTTAATCAAGGGGCTAGTGCCTTGATAATTGGGTTATGGGGTTAGCAGCTCAATCACTAAGGGTGGTAGGTACGACTATTCACCAATCAATCAAATGGGTTCGTACCTTGATAACCATGTCGAGGGGTTTGTACCTCAGTTACTAGGGGTGGTAGGGTGAGACTATCTGTGTTACCATGTAGGAACCAGAGCTCATTTGATCATCCTCTTCAACGTGGCTAGTATGATATTTCTTAAGCTATTTGGTAAGTCCTCCATTCCGGGGATATTGGTCTATCTTCTTATGCTATGTATTGCTACTCTCTTTCTTTATTGTGTACTTTGACTATGAAGGTAAGCCTGGTTGCTTGTCTTGGCCCCTAGTCTTATCTATATGGTAGAGGTGTTGTTGGACATGTTATGTATCTATACTATGAGGTGTGAGTCTCTTGTTTCTTGATGTTTATGATATGAAAGTTTCCCCTTAGTCCTTATGCACGTTTTACTAATCTTTTTGTCATTACTTGCTTCCGCGACCAAGGATGCGTGACGATATGTTAAGAGGATTATTTGGGGTTCCTTCGGGTTCCCCATTCACCGTGTCACGCCTAGGTCCTAGGTATGGGTCGTGATACGTGGATACTTCCATGAGAATTAGAGAAGTTTTTTTGGGTGAGATCTAGTGAAGGGCCTAGTTTTTGAAGTTGCATCCACGAACTGTTAGACGAGCTGTAGAAGTTTTCATGAGTCGTGGATTGGTTTGTGCTTAAAGGATTAGAGTTTGAAGAGTTTCTAAAGAGTTGTCAGACAAAACCCTATATGGGCCATAAGTTTGAACATGGCCCGTAGGATGGTCTTATGGATTGAAAGCCAATTTTTGAAGAATGCAGAGTATGAAACCCAGGTATGGGCCGTGGATCTTTATATAACCCTTAACCTATTCCGTAGAAGCTATTGAATCTAGTTTCCTTATTCCATTTTAGATTTGTATTTTAATTATTATAAATAAGTTTTTAGGACTTTTTGACAGAGAGATGCACGAGAGGACTGAGAAACACTTTTGGAATTTCATAATTTATGATTTTTACATTGAAAATATTGCATTGTGATTTCTTGTGGAGAATTTCGAATTTTTTGTTCTTAACTCTATCATTGTAAGTGTTCAATTATAATATTCTTTATCATGATTCTTTCATCTACAATGATTATGCATAACTAAATCCACAACTAAGGTTATGGGAACTATGAAGAATTACCATGGTAAAATAACATAATATATAATTCTTGGAAAGTGTGCATGCATGTATTAACTAATTCTCTTCACTGTGAATGCTTTTTAACGATAGCTGATATGCTATCAAAATACAACACTCTTAATGTCAGTGAAGGGTGGATTTCTAAAGTTTGGTCTATGAACATGTTGACGGGTCGTAGATCAAGTCTTGTACCCTGAGGACCAGAGAATAAGTACTACCTAAAATATCATCAAATGAAACCCACTACGTGCCATAGAACCTTTTACAGGCTGTAGAGGGGTGTCGTAAAAGCCAAGTCCAAAATCAGAGCAACAGTTTCTGAAAGCCTGACTACGTGTCGTAAATCACTATATGACCGTAGAGTACTTTATGGAGCCTACCGACCCAGTTAAACTATTTTGTTTTGGATTAATATTTTAAACATTATAAATAGGTTTTTAGGTTATTTTTCTTAGAGGAGAGAAGCGGAGAATAGTAGAAAAAATATTTGAGAGTTTGAGAAACACTTGTAAACTTTAATTTCATAATCTGATTACAATCTTGTGATTCTTATTGAAGCTTTGGATTTTCTTGTGCTTAATTCAATTGTATAAGTGATCTATTATGTTATTCAAAGCCAGAAGTCTTGCATCTACATAAATCATGAGTAGCTAAATCCAAAACTAGGGTTGTGGGAACAATGAAGAACTAACAAGGTAAAACTGGATAATTCATAATTTTTGAAAAGTGTGCATGTATGTATTAATTAATTCTCTTTTTTTTGAATGCTTTCTAATGGTGGCCAATATTAGAACCCGCCTAGTATTGTTGACTGGACTGAGGTAGGAAAAATAGGAAAAAATATTAATTAATAGGATTCGATCAATATTTCTCATCTAATCAGCCGAACTGGGCCAAATGGACATTCGATCAATATTTCTGACCACATTATGACCGGTTCACCATCTTGTAGACATTTCTAGTAAGCAAACCTCCAGTCCATGAGTCAACTTTACAATCTGTAAACAAAACTACGGTTTGTGAATTGGCCTTATGCACCCAGGTAAGTTGTCTGAACTTTTACTAAGTGTTTGGGTCTCTACAACTATCTCTATAAGTCATACTCAGTTTACGACTCATAGATTGGCCCGTGAAACCTAGTACTAAAAACTAGGGTTTGGATGTTCTACGAAATCACAATTCATGAGTCGTAAAACACTCTACAGCCTATAATTGGGGTTTCGTAGAGTCTAGGCCCATCGAATTGTAATGGACCTAATCAAAGTGTAAATATTGGGGTCAAAATATTTTGACCCTATTTCAACCCTAATTTGAAAAAACACCTAGTCAACCCCCACCTCCAAATTTCCAATCACCGACTGTTGTAACCACTACCATTTTCTAGAAAAGATTTTCGGTGACCTAGGGTTTTTGTGTCTCTTCCTCTCCTTTATCTTCTCCAATCTAGTTCCACAAATTGGTAAGTTTTCGGTTAACCAAGTGACATTAATTTGCTTATATTTGTATGATTAAATTGGATATTATGTCAGGAATTATTGTGTTAGACACAAACCCAAATGTGCAATTTTCATGTTGTTAGTTAAATTATAGTTGCTTGTTCTTGAATTATATGCCTAAAATTAGAATTTTGTGTGGTTGTTTTTTATAGGATCAAATACTATGCTTTGGCACCTATTGAATCACCCACCATTTGTGATGAATTGATTGTGTTTTATTTGGTGGGTGAGGATATGGATGCATAATTTTGTGTTAGTTCGTCCATACGGGGTCGAAAAGGATTGGGAGCATGTCTAATCACTTTTGATGGGGTACATACACTGACTATCATATTGGAATATTGGTTGATCATGTGACAATAATGTGGGTCTGTGTGTACTACTTCGGTACTATTAGAATAGGATTGAAAAGTTGTGTGTTGTCCATTTTGATAGACTTAAAAACTCAGGGGACTGAGTTTTTTGGTCTATGAGTGGCTTTTACGGCCAATGGAACACTCCATGAGTCATAATTTCCCTTTATACAAGATTCCAGAAACCTGAAATTTCTTGGTATCCATCAGATGAGACCTTCTACGAGTCATATAGCATCTTACGGCTCGTAAAAAGGTCTCCTACACCCCTGCCTGAAATATATTCAGACACTAAAATTCTCTACAACTTAGTCTACGAGTCGTAGAATATTCTACGAGTTGTACTTGGTAGACATTTCAAGTGAGAAAACTTTTATGATCACTATTTTATGAGAGCCTTTTATGACTCGTATTTCCAACTACAACCTGTAGAGGTGCTTTCATAGACCCTTTTGCAACTAAGTCCACCTTATTTTTGCATTTCATCTTTTGATCTGTGGAGCTAACCTAAGCACGTAAATGTTCATATTTCAGGTACTATGGCCCCCAAGGCAAAACGTAATGAGGTTATTGATGTCTCCAAGTTACACCTCCTTTTAGAGGATAAAGTGATCGTTGTCAAAATACAGAACCTAACAAAGGTTAGAGTCGAACCCACAAAGAATACGTAGACTCAAGAGAACTCAATGACTACAATTTGAGAAGTGAACCAACTTACTTCCCCAAAAGGGGGGAGGTTTGCAATAATCAAGGGAAATTATAACTAAACTAACTAACACAAGAGAGAAATCAAAATGGAGATAAATTATGGTTATGTGTTCCCCAAGATTCCCTAACACAGTATCACCGGATAACCTAATTCTTTTCTAGTGTGTAGTATGCAGGATGGTAAGGTAAGTTCACCAAGCCCTTTGGTCAAAGGTAAGGTGAATATCATTATGCGACTTGGCCCATCTCCATAGTTTGTATTACTAACCCTTACCCATTAGTCCCAGTGCAACCTCCCCTTGGCCCAGTTTGGTTGATTAGACGAGAACACATTAATCGAATCCTGTTAATTAATCTTTTTTCCTATTCATTGCTTTCTTGGTCTAGTCAGTAACACTATCCGTGTTCTAATGTTGGCCACCAGCAAAAAATATGCAAAAAGAAGAGAGTTAATTAATACATGCATGCACACTTTCCAAGAATTATGAATTATTTGGTTTTATCTTATTAATTCTTCATGGTTGCCACAACTCGAGTTGTGAATTTAGCTATTCATGCTATGGGTAGACACAAGAATTATGGATTGACAAAACATAATTGAACACTTACACAATAGAATTAAGAACAAGCAAATCCAACTTCAATGAGAATCACAAGCTTAACAATGAAATTCAAATACAAGTGTTCTCAAAGACTCTCCAATGTAACCTCACAATTTTGTCTCTCTAATTACTGAGTTCTCGGAGTACTAGGCAAAAACTTATGAAAAATAACATAAAAAACCTATTTATAATAAGTAAAATACAAGTGCTAACTGAAATAGGATAACTTGTCGGCACGCCAAATAAAAAGGATTTATGAGTCGTATTGCACTTCACGGCTCGTAATCGGGATCTCATACAAAGCTGCTGAAAATTTGGACTTCATGTCTATGACACCTCCAAATCCTGATTACAAGTTATAGAGTATCTTACAACTCATGAACTTTGGTTTTGTAGAACATTTGAACCGTAGATTTTAGAAATGGATTTCACGGACCAGTCTATGGGTCATAGATTGGTTTATGACTTGTAGAGGTGGTCATAGAACCCTCAACACTTAGAAACTTTTCAGGAAACTTACTTGGGGTCTACAAGCCCCATTCACAACTCATAGTTTTATCTACAGATCATAAATTTAGCTCATGGACTAGAGTGCACAAGTTTTTTGCTCACTGGAAATCTCTACGAGATGGTGTACAGGCTGTAAAGTGTTTTATGGCCAGTAGAACCAGTTGTAGAGACACTTTTGTTGCTCTTCTCAGCCAAAAATGGCTAATATAGCCCTGTACCTGCATATTCTTCATAAAACACACTATTACCCTATATGCAACTAGCCCAATGTATAAAGTTACAATCAAAATACAAGAAAACAAACTGCCTATAAGTCCAAAATTTGAAAATAAACCTACAACTACAGTATTACATGAAAAATCTCGGGTTGTCTCCCAAGTAGCACTTGATTTATTTTCGCGGCATGACTTAGACAAATTGGTTACTCATACTTCTCCAATTGCCCAGACTTTATTCTTCAAATCATCAGGATGCTTCATGGACTGACAAATATTGAAGATGACCTTTTGATTATTTAATCAAAACCTAAGTTTACCGGCTTCCATATGCACTAGTTCTTGATATCGCCCAAGTTACACCTCCTTTTTAGAGGATAAAGCAGTCTCTTTCAAGATATAGAATCTAACTAAGGTTAGGGTCAAACCTATAAGGAATACATAGACTCAAGATAATTAAATGACTGCAATAGGAGTGGTTAACCAACTAACTTCCCCAAAGGGTGTGCTTTTGTAATAATCAATGGAAAGTAAAACTAAACTAAATAACATGAGAGAAATCAATATGGAAAGAAACTAGGGTATTGTGTTGCCCATGACTCCCCAACTCAGTATCACTGAATAACCTAATTCTTTTCTAGTGTATAACATTCAGGATGGTAAGTCAAGTTCACCAAGCCCTTTGGTCAAAGGAGAGAGATGACTTTCACTATGCGACTTGGCCCATCTCCACAGTGCACATTACTAACCCTTACCTATTAGTCCCAGTACAACCTCCCCTTGGCCCAGTTTGGTTGATTAGACGAGAACACATCAATCGAATCTTGTCAATTAATCTCTTTTGCTATTTCTTACTACCTTGGTCCAGTTAGTAACACTAGGTGGGTTCTAACGTTAGCCACCATTAGAAAACATGCAAAGCAAAGAGAGTTAATTAATAATGCATACACACCTTCCAAGAATTATTAATTATCTGGTTCTACTTTGTTAGCTCTTCATAGTTCCCACAACCCTAGTTGTGGATTTAGCTACTCATGCTATATGTAGATGCAAGAATTATGGATTGAGAAAACATAATTGAACACTTACATTATAGAATTTAGGACAAGCAAATCCAACTTCAATAAGTCTTAAAGATGAAATTCAAACATAAGTATTCTCAAAGACTCTCCAATGTAATCTCACAATTTTCTCTCTCTAATTACTAATTTCATTGAGTACTAGATGAAAACTTCTGAAAACTAACCTATAAAACCTATTTATAATAAGATAATACAAGTCCTAAACAAAATAGGAGAACTGATCGACATGCCTTACGAAAGAGGTTTATGGGCCTATTGTATTCCATAGCCCGTAATCGGGGTCTCATACTCAACTACTAGAAATTTGGTATTCAACTCTATGACACCCCTCTACGTCTCATAAAGTGATTCACGACCGGTAAAGGGAGTTTTGCCTGATGAAACTTCAGAAAGTCCTAATCTCTGATCCTTAAGGCTTGAACCATTTTCTATGACTCATAAAACCTTCTACAGCTCATTTGCATATTTGTAGAATCAACTTAAGAAAATAGGCCCTCACTGAAATTATTCATGAAACCACCCTACACTCGTAGAATGATCTACAACCTATAAAGGGTCTCGTATAGCAACAAAAACCAGCAACTTCTGTACTTTTTCCAAAAAATCAAGGCCAACCTGTAATCCTGCAAATATAACTCAAAAACATATAAAACCAACTACCATCACATTGAGAACACACGAAATTCCATGTTTAAGCATCAAAAGTGTTGTATTTTAACAATACATCAACACTCTAAACTTAATATTATTGCTTATTAAAGTGACGGGCTCAATCTACATAGATAATATAGTAACACACAGACCTTAACCCAATGGCATATATCATATAAATCGCAAATGTAGATACCCACACCAAATTTTCAAAACAAGATCAGAAAGCCATTTAGCAGGCTAATACAATCCAGTACATATGACAACTAAACTATGACAAGTAAGGTACTATCAACAATTCACAGTCACTTAACAAGTCTAATGCTAACAATGCAATGCAAGTGCCCTCACAGAAATAAGTCCCATATCTGACATTCAATGATATTTTCATGTATAACCTAGGGACTATGTAAAATTATTCACTCTCACAATAGTTATTCATGTATCATGCCTAATACCATAGGCTTTCCCCTATACTCATGACTTAGACCTTCAAGTAACTATACTAGGATCACTTTAGGACTTTCTAGGCTTGTAACATAGGCTCACGAGGCTTTAGTGTGGTATTTTAGTAGTATAGTGACTAAAGGCCCTCCTTGAAACTGCGGTTTTCTACACTTTCGCCCTACCAACTCTGTTATTTACACCTCATTCTCCCTTTCTCTTATTCCAAGCTTTTCTGGGTGTTTTCTTTTCATTTTTTTTCAACTTTTTGCCTCACTTTTACACTTCATTTCTCTTTTTTTTAGCTCACAACTAAGGCATCATTTATTTTTCTTGCACCTACTACATGATTTTTCCCTTTTTCTCTATATCACTAACTTCCCTCCTTATTTTTGTGTTTTACTCTTACATCGGCCACCCTCAACATAGGATTTTGGCCTGAGTTGAGGTGCACAATATCTACCCTCAAAACCAGGGCGACTTTTGGTAGCCACCCTCAACTTAGGCTTTTTGCCTTAGTCAAGGTACATAATGTTCAAGGAAGGATCAGGGCTAATTTTAGGATTTTACAAATAACAAGGCTAGGTCAATTAGGTGTTTTCAAAGAATAGGTACATGTTAGCTTAAACATTAGGAACGAGGAATATATCATAGTTTTGGTTGGTCATTTAGGTTAAGTGGACTATTAAGAACAATGGCCTAAGACCCTTTCCAAATTCAATTAATATACAATCAAACTTAGAGTAACATGGCAAGTTTTAAATTAGCACACAATACATGAACCTAACAATTTAAGCTCACACTCACATGGCACCGCATGCATTATCTATAAAGACTCTCAGATCATGCTTTTTATCTCAATTTATCCTCACTTATCAGAACAAACATTGTCACACACCTACTAAATATGCATGGTTGTTATCTAACTACTAATCAAATTTTTTTGGGTGGGTATGATTTTTCAAGCAACTCCCCCCCCAAAAAAAAATATGTTGTATGGCACAAGTATTAGTACTATGTGCTAGTAACATTACTTAACCATCCTAAATATGTCGATTCAACAGAAAGTAAATATCCACAGGGAAAAGGAATATAGGAAAGAAAACTCTGGGATCAAAAATTGGATTAGTTATAGACCCAAGTTACTCAAACTTCACTGAGGCCCATAACCACCCACACTCCATCAAAAAAGATGTGCATTGTCCCCAATGCACATATTTAGAGCAAAATAGAACATAAAAGGGTCATAAAACATACCTGGGTGCCTAAGCACCAGTGTCTACCTTGGGCTACCTCCCAAGCAGCGCCTGATTTATTGTTGTGGCATTACATAGATGGATTGAGTACTCAGACTTTCTCAAGATTTTGTGCTCCCTTGTCAATATGTGTAGCATGTTTGGGGGTGCTCTCCTCATGATAATTTGTCTTCATCTTATGCCCATTAGTGTTCTTTGGGTCTAGAGTTATGGTTTCGGTCATAATGTCTCTCTAAATCAAATTTAGTCAAGCTGACACATGTCCAAATTGATGACTGAGCCACTTGATTGCAACAAAGTGCTGTTCAAATTTTTGATTTATAGAGGTAATGCTAGCCTTAATCTCCCTTAAGGTCTCATCATATATGTGAGCCCTCCTCAGCAACTAGCTAAGCATCTCCTTAATTCTGGGATTCCCAGTTCTCATATCATGATTATGGGGAGGCACATAATGATTGCTCCTACTGCTATCCTTGCGGTCCCTATGCATGTTGTAGTGGGTTTCCTACATGTTTCTTGCCTTAGCTAGTTCTTGCATCTGCTTCGTTAGCATTTCCAAGTTGGCATTGTTTTGAGCAAGCATCGTGATGAACTCCACATTTATGTTTGCTTGCTCAGGGCTTATGCCAGTGACACCCAAGTAATTGGTTGGATGTTTGTTCATAGGCCTCTATAGGTGATTCAATTTAGCCACTATGTCCACTAGCTCAGCAATTTCTACGAATAGTTAGTCTACAAACAAACCTCCCAGGAGAATGTCAACACATTCTTGATTATTTGAAACTAAAGCTCGATGGAAGTTCTCCACCAAGAGTTACCAAGAAGTTGCTCAAAGTTGTTAATCTGGTCCCCTATCTTGAACTTCATCAGTTTAAGGAAGTACCTCACCACGAAGGCCCTCTGCAATCCGGTCGAACTGGTGATAAGAACTCCATGGGAGCTTCGATAGCCATAATACTACATTGCCTATAAGAGACAATGGGAAGACACAAAATCCCACAGCATCCATAGATAGATTCTGTGTTCCCATCATATTCTTGCAGATGAATGCCACATTGTATAGATGGCTATGATGATCCTCTGATCGTAAGCCCACAAATAGTGCACAATTTTGGAACATCTAAAGTAACTCACTTGAGACTCTGAACTTTGTGTCAGCTGGTAGCCGTTGGCAACACAATAGCTCCAGTCACCTCTGTAGCTATCAGATTTAGCCTGTATTGATTCTATTAGTAAGCATTGGTGTTGAAATCCTGAGGATATGGAGTGATGTCATTAAGAGAAGGTAGGCTCTCATTATCAACATTATCATTATTATTCCTGTTTAGAGATGCATTGGCCGTATTATTGGCGTTATCTTAGGTCATTCTCCTCAATGTTTTATGGATCTCTGGGTTAAACAGACTTAAGGGATTGCCTTGACTCCGGGTGTTGGGTATACGCTATAGTTATATGCTAAAAAAGAACAAAACAAAATGTAAAATATAGGAAATGAGGATTAACACTCAAATCACTATGGATTATCAAAGTCTAGCCGTATTCTATGGCAACGGTACCAAAATCTTGATGTCTTCCAAGTTGCACCTCCTTTTAGAGGATAAAATGGTCATTGTCAAGATATATAACCTAACCAAGGTTAGGGTCAAACTCACAGGGAATACGTAGAATCAAGAGAATTCAATGACTTCAATTCGAGTAGTTAACCAACTCACTTCCCCAAAGGGGTTTTTTTTTCAATAATCAATGGAAAGTAAGACTAAACTAATTAACACAAGAGAGAAATTAATATGGAGAGAAACTAGGGTATCATGTTTTGCATGATTTCCTAATACAGTATCACTGGATAACCTAATTCTTTTCTAGCGTATAGCATGCATCATAGTAAGTTAAGTTCACCAAGCCCTATGGTCAAAGGTGAGAGGTGAATTTCACTATGCGACTTTGCCCATCTCCATAGTGTTCATTACTAAACCTTACCTATTAGTCCTAGTACAACCTCTTCTTGGCCCAGTTCGGTTGATTAGAGGAAAACACATCAATTCAATCATGTTAATTAATCTCTTTTCCTATTTATTACTAGCTTGGTCCAGTCAGTAACACTAGGTGGCTTCTAATGTTGGCCACCATAAGAATACATGTCAAATGAAGACAATAATTAATACATGCATACACACCTTCTAAGAATTATGAATTATCCGATTCTACTTTGTTAGCTCTTCATAGTTCCTACAATCCTAGTTGTTGATTTAGCTACTTATGTTATATGTAGATGCAAGAATTATGGATTGAGAAAGTATAATTGAACACTTATACAACAAAATTTAGAACAAGAAAATCCAACTTCGGTAAAAAGATAAAATTCAAACACAAGGTTTCTCAAAGACTCTCTAATGTAATCTCATAATTTTCTCTCTCTAATTACTGAGTTCTCTGAGTACTAGACTAAAACTTCTGAAATTAAACCTTAAAAACCTATTTATAATAAGTAAAATACAAGTCCTAAACAAAATAGGAAAACTGGTCGGCACGCCATATGAAAGTGGTTTACAGGACGTATTGCATTCCATGGCCCGTAATCGGGGTCTCGTACTCAGCTACTGGAAATTTGAACTTCAACTCTACGAGACCTTACTATGACTTGTAAAGTGGTTTACGACCCATAAAGGGGGGTTTTTTCTGATGAAACTTCAAAAAGTCTCAATCTTTGATCCTTAGGGTATGAACCATCTTCTATGACTTGTAAAACCTTGTACAACTTATCTGCATGTTCGTAGAATCAACTTTAGAAAATAGCCCCTCACTGGAATTATCCACGTAACTACCCTACGACTAGTAGAATGATCTACGACCTATAAAGGGTCTCGTATTGAAGCAAAAATCAACAACTTCTGCATTTCTTCCCAAAAATAAAGGCCAACCTGTAATCCTACAAATATAACATAAAAACAAATAAAACCAACTAACATCACTTTTAGAACACACAAAATTCTAAGTTTTAAGTATCAAAAGTGTTGTATTTTGATAGTACATCAGTGTTCGACCAGTGGCTAGGAATGGCCTTCCCAATATGATTGGGACGTCAAAGTTGACTTCGCAATCTAGGATCACAAAGTCTGCAGGGAAAATGAACTTTTCAACTTTCGTAAGTAGATCATAGAGTATCTCCATAGGCTTCTTCACCGCGCGATTAGCCATCAACAACTGCATGCTCATCGAAGTAGGGACTCCCAATCCTAGCTTTGTGAAGATTGCAAGGGGGATCAAGTTAATGCTGGCAGCTAGATCATATAATTCCCTTGCAAAATCCACATCTCCAATAGTGCAGGGTATGGTAAAAGTGTTGGGATCTTCACGCTTCTGGACGAAGAACCGTAGCAATCACACTACAATTTGAAGCTCTTAGAAAAGCTCCTGGCTCACAGTGCACTTTTTCGTAACCTGGTCCTTTATGTATTTTGCATACCCTGACATCTTCTCCAATATCTCAATAAGAGGGACGTTGATTGATAGTTATTTCAGCATAGAGACAAAGTGCTTCAACTTGCCCTCCTCCTCCCTTTTTTTTAATTCTTTGAGGGAAGGGAGGAGGAGGCCTAAGAATGGGCTTCAACTTCTGTGGTCCATCAACAGCTTCACTCACCCCATCCTTGCCACGATCATCTCCTATATCTGTATCCTTGGCTACAATCGTCTGCTCTCAAATATCATCCTCATCAACTGGCATGGGAGGATCAATGGTGCTCTTGCCACCATGAGTAGTAACCGCCATACACTACCCTTCATTCTTGAACCACGAGTAGTAACCACCATACACTGCCCTTCATTCTTAGGATTCAGAACTATGTTACTAGGGAGTGTACCCCTTTGATTCTAATTTAGTTAAGTCAACACTTGACTGAACTGTTGCTCAAGCTTTTTGATAGCAAAAGAATGAGACTCAATTTTCTAATTAATACTAGAAATCTCAGATTTCATTCCCCTCAGAGTCTTATCCTATGTCTCAGCTTTCTTCAATAGACGATCAAACATCTCCTCAATTCTTAAGTTACTCACACTTGCATCATGGTTATGTAGTGGTACATAGGTACCATTGATGTAACCATCTTTGCAACCCCAATCTACATCTCTATCTTGGCCCCAATTCAGAACATAGTATCCTCTATAGTTGTCTCTGAAAGTTCCATCTCGATTGAAGTTCCTACCTTGGATTCCTTGACCTTGACGTTAATAGTCCTAATTTGACCATTGGACATTGGTCTGAAAACCCCTCATTTGATTAGCAATAAAATAAATCTCCTCCTCATAATAGGGCTCATCAGACATAAGTGCACGTGGAGGCTGATGAACCACTACATTGACATGCTCCTGATTTTGCTTTATCATTACCTCCATACCTGTGCAGATTCGAGCAAGCTCTTACATAATCTCTTAATTTATCTTGGCTTGCACCGAAATATCACTAACAGCACACAAAGTTTTGGTAGATGCTCTATCCCTTTGCCCCCATACACGATTAGTCTTGACTACTCTCTCCATCCTTGCTGCGATCCTTACAAATGGCTGATCTAAGAACATGCCCCCATAATAATATCTGCACCAACTTGACTATTTTCATCAAGGGCATAGTAAAAGATCTCCACCAATGCATCATCAACTATCTTGTGGTCCGGGACACTCCTTAAATATTTTATGAACTACTCCTATATATTACTGATCGAGTCACCAGAAGTTGCTCAAAGTTATTGATCTATTCTTTCAACTTGAGCTTCTTTGACCTCGGGAAGTACCTATCTAAAAAGGCCCTCTACAATTCATCCAACTGGTGATCAAACTCTACTAGAGCTTAGATAGCCCTAATGTTGCATTGCTAGTAAGAGACAATGGGAAGACACGAAGTCCTACCACATCCATAGGCATATTTTGTGTTTCTATTACACTATTGAAGACAAATGCAATGCTATGTAGATGGCTGTGAGGATCCTTCGATAGTAAGCCCATAAAGAACTCACAGTTTTGCAGCATATGAAGCAACCCGTATGAGACTATGAATTTTATGTCAACCGATAGTGGTGGTAACACAATAGCTCCAGTCACTTCCATAGCCATAGGATTCAACCTATATTGTTACCACTGATTAGCATTGATGTTGAAATCCTATGGATGTGGAGAAATATCCTCAAGAGGAGGTGGGTTCTCATTATCATGGTTTTCATTTTCATTCCTGTTCAAAGTTGCATCAGCCATGTTGTTGGTGGTATCTTGGGTCATTCTTCTCAATATTTTCAGGATCTCTAGGTCAAACGGAGTCAAAGATTATATCAACTTCGTGTGTGGGCATACACTACACTTATATCCTTAAAAAAGAACAAAAATAACAAAAATGTAAAATGAAGGAAATAAGAGTTAACACTCAAATTACTTTGGAATAACTAAGTCTAGTCATATTCCCCAACAATGGCGCCAAAATCTTGATGTCACCCAAGTTACACCTCCTTTTTTAGGATAAAGCGGTTGTTGTCAAGAAATAGAACCTAACCAAGGTTAGGGTCGAACTTGAGGGAATATGTAGACTTAGGAGAATTTAAGTAACACAATTTGAGTGATTAGCCAACTTACTTCTCCTGAGAGGGGGGGTTAGCAATAATTAAGTAGAGCAGTAAACCTAACTAACACGAGAGTAAACCAATATGGAGAGGAACTAGGGTATTGTGTTCCCCATGGTTCTGTAATTTTTTATCACTGGATAACCTAATTCTTTTCTGGTGTGTAGCTTGTAGGATGGTAAATTCAGTTCACCAAACCATTTGGCCCAGGTGAGAGGCAAATTTCACTATGTGCCTTGGCCCATCTCTGCAAGTGCATTACTAAGCCTTACCTATTAGTCCCAGTACAACTTTTCCTTAGCCTAGTTCGATTGATTAGACAAGAACACATCAATCAAAAACATTTAATTAATCTTTTTTCCCATTCTTTATTACCTTGGTCTAGTCAGTAACACTAGGCGAGTTCTAAAGTTGGACACCATCCGAAAACATGCAAAATAAAAGGAGTTAGTTAATATATGCATACATACTTTCCAAGAATTATGATTTATCTAGTTTTACCTTGTTAGTTCTTCATGGTTCCTACAACCTTAGTTGTGGATTCAGCTACTCATGATTTGTGTAGATGCAAGTTATGAATTGGAATAACATAATAGAGTACTTACACAATTGAATTAGGAGCAAGCAAATCCAAACTTCAAAGAGAATCACAAGATTAAAGTTCAAATCAAAGTACAAGTGTTTCTCAATACTCTCTAATGTTATCTCTACACAATATCACTATATTTTCTCTCTAACTGTCGAGCTCTCTGTTAACTTAATGAAAACAAAACCTAAAACCCTATTTACAATGTCTAAAATACAAGTTCTAAACAAAATAGGACAGCTGGATCGACACACCTCACAAATAACTTTATGGCTGTATTGCATTCCATAGCCCGTAATTGGGGTCTCGTAAGGTAATGCTAAAAAACTAGACTTGAGATCTATGATACCCCTCTACAGCTCATAAAATTATTTATGGCTCATAAAGGGGGTTTTGTCTAATGAATATTCAAAAAGTCCCTCTTCTCTGATCCTCAGGGCATGAAACATGTTCTATGACTCGTAAACCAATCCATGACCTATCTGCATATTCATAGAATAAACTTCAAAAACTTAGCCCCTCATTGGAATTGTCCATGAAACCTACTCCACGGACCATAGAATGACTTAATGCCTATAGATGGTCTCGTACTACATCAAAATTAGCAACTTCAGTATTTTCTTCCCAAAATCAAGGCCAACCTTGGAATCCTGCAAATAAAATAGAAAAAGACATAAAACCAACTAAAATCATATTGAGAACGCACAAAATTCCTAATTTTAAGTATCAAAAGTGTTGTATTTTCGACAGCACATCATGAACTTAACTGACCATTCTGCATGCTACACACTAGACAAGAATTTGGTTATTTGGTGATATTAAATTAAAGAATCATGGGGAACCTAATATCGTAGTTCCTCTCCATATTGATTTAACTCTTGTAATACATTAGAATTACTTTTCACTAGTGATTATAAAGCCCCCCCCTTGGGAGGAGATAACTTTGTTAATAACCCCAAATTGCAATTGAATTCCTCTAAGTCTATCATATTCACTTGGGTTAGACCCTAAACTTGGTTAAGTTCTATATCATGACAATGACCACTAAAGCCTAAAAAAGGAGGTGTAGCTTGGGCAACATCAAAATTTTGGCACCGTTGCTGGGGAATATAGCTAGACTTGTCTAATTCAAGTAATTTGAGAATTAATCCTTATTTCCCTCATTTTACGTTTTTATTGTTTTGGTTTTCTTTTTAGGTTATAGGTGTAGTGTACGTATGCCCAATGCGCGAAGTCAAGGCATTCCCTTGTATATATTTGACCCAAAGATCTAGAGAAGACTAAGAGAAAAATGGCCTATTATAATGCTAAGAACATGACAAATGCAGCTCTGAATTGGAATGATAATGAGAATGCAAATAATGAGAACCCAACTCTTCTTGATGATATTGCTCCGCAGCCATAGAACTTTAATGCCAAAACTTATCAGTGGTATCAATATCGGTTGAACCCTATGGCTATGGAGGTGACTAGAGCTATTGTGTTACCACCACTACCGGCTGATACAAAGTTTATGGTCTTGAGTAGGTTGCTTTAGATGTTACTGAATCGTAGGTTGTTTACGGGCCAACCATCAGAGGATATACATAGCCATCTACACAACATTGCATTTGTCTGTAAGAGTGTGATGGGACAACATAATCTGTCTATGGATGCTGTGCAACTTCATTTCTTCCTATTATCTCTGACAGGCAATGCAACACCATAGCTATCCGAGCTCTTGATCACGCCCAAGTTACACCTCTTTTTTGGAGGATAAAATGGTCATTGTCAAAGTATAAGATCTAACCAAGGTTAGGGTCGAATCCCATAGAGAATACAGAGACTTAAAAATTGATTCACCAATAAAGAATTCAAGTATCAACCAACTCAATTCCCCAGGGGAGGGGGGAGAGTTTGCAATATTCAACAAGAAAATAAACTAAACTAACTAACGAAAGAGACAATCAATAGTAGAGAGCAACTTAGAAATTGTGTTTCCCATGATTTACCAACTCAATATCCCCCGATAACCCTAATCTCGACTAGAGTATAGCATATAGGATGGTAATTTAAGTTCACCAAGCCATTTGGTCAAAGTTGGGAGGAAAATTTCACTATGTGACTTGGCCCATCACCATAGTGTGTTATACTAACCATTACCCATAGTCTCAGTCAACCTCCCCTTGGTCTAGTTAGGTTGATTAGATGAGAACATATCATCAAATCCTATTAATAAATCTATTTTCCTATTCATTACCACCTGGATCGAGAAAGTACTACTAGATAAGTTTTAACATTGGCCACTACTAGAAAACATGCGAAACAAAGAGAATTGATTAATACATGTAAATATCCATTCCAAGAATTAAAAATTATCCAGGTTTATTTGGTTAGATCTTTATGGTTCCCACAACCCCAAGTTGTGGATTTAGCAACACATACTATGGGTAGATGAAGAAATTATGAATTGAGAAAACATAATTGAACACTTACCTAATTGAGTTGGAGAATAAGCATATCCAAAATTAATTGAGAATCACAAGATTTGAAGATCCAATTAATCCACAAGTGTATTCTCCTCCAAAATTAAAGTCTCCAATTACAAAACCCTAAAAGTACTCTCTAATGACGTTCTCTACTGTACTCCCCTCAAAATTAACCTAAAATTACTATTTATAGTAATTATAAATAAGTCCTAAATAATAGAAATATTGTTGACGACTTTGTATGACAGGTCCTTATGACTCGTAAAGTGATCTATGAGTCATGATTGGGGTCTCGTATTTAACTTCTTGAATCTTGGATTTCACTGCCACGAATCCACTTTACAAGTCGTAGACTAATTTATGACTCGTATGCACTTTGGTAGACTTCATCTGCATTAACTGGTCCTTTAATGAAAATCTTCATGAAACCTCTCTATACTACTCGTAGAGTGATCTACAACTTGTATGGAGTGTTATATAGCTGAACTTCAGATCTCATCTTTCACTGGAAATCTTCATGAAACCCACTCTAAGACTTGTAGAATCCTCTACAACTGGTAGAGGGTCCCATAAACTATCAAAAAACTAGAAATCTGCTATAATTTAGCTGGAAAGTCATGCCAACCTGCTTTCCTGCAAACTAAAGACCAAAAACACATTAAAACCATAAATGTCATATTAAGAACATATAAAATCCTAAGTTTTAAGCATCAAATGTGTTGTATTTTAACAAAAAATCAACACCCTCAATTTATAATTATTGTTTGTCCTCAAGTGACAATTCGATCTACACAGACCAATATAGCAACACAGATCTTAACCCAATGGCATACATCACATACAATTCAAACTCCGATACCTATACCAACTTTTCAAAATAAGATCAGATAGCTATTTAGCAAACCAAAACACACTGGTGCATTTGACAACACAACTATGACAAGCAAGTAAATATCAACATTCCACAATTACTAAACAAGTTAAATGCTAACAATGCAATGCAAGTGACATCATATTTTTGACACTCAATGATGATTGCAAATTTAGCTTTGGGACTGTGCAAACACACTCACTCTCATAAAAGATGTTCATGCATAATGACTAATACTGTAGGCTTGCCCCTGTACTCATGACTTAGACCTTCAACTAACTAGACTAGGATCACTTTAGGACTTTCTAGGCTTGTAACATAGGCTAAGGGGGCTTTGGTATGATATTTTGAAAAAATGGTGACTAAAAGCTATTCTTGAACAACGTTTTTCACCACTTTCACCTTACCAACTCTTAACTTTTTCACCTCATTCTCCCTTTTTCTATATTCAAGCTTTTTCGAGTATTTTCTTCTTATTTTTCAGCTTTTGCCTTATTTTTACACTTTATTTTGGTTTTTATGCTCAATAGAACGTATTTTTATCTTTTTGTTTTACACTTAGTACATGATTTTCTTCTTTTCCTCCTCATTCCCAACTCACCACCTTATTTTTGTTATTTTACCCTCACATCGGCCACCCTCAACTTAGGCTTTTAGCCTATGGTGAAATACACAATATCTAATCCTCGAATCAGAGCCACTTTTGGCAGCTATCCTCAACTTAGGCATTTTTCCTCAATCAAGGTTCACAATACTCAAGGACAGACCGGGGCCAATTTTATGATTTTTCACTAGACAAGGTTAGGCTAATTAGGTGTTTTCGATAGAATTTTACATGTAAGGCTTAAATATTAGGAACAAAGGATAAAACTTCATTTGGTTAGTCATTTTAGGCTAAAGTAGACTAATGAAAGAACAAAGGCCTAAGATCTCTTCCTAATATATTTAATCTACAATCTAACTTAGAGTAATAGGGTAAGTTCTGAATTAGCACAAATATGCATGAATCTAGCAAAATAAGCTCATACTCATTTGGCATTGCATATATTATCAACAAGAGACTCACAAATCATGCTTCATGTCTCAATTACCCTCACTTATCAGAATAACTATTTCTAAACACCCAAACATGCATGGTTGCAATTTAATTACTAATCAAATTTTTGGTGACCAATTTTCAAAACATAGTATAAAAACATGCTATATGCCATAAGTATTAGTACGATATGCTACAAATATAATCTAAATATCCTAAATGTGTTGGTTCAACAGAAAATAAATATTCACGAGAAAAAAGAACAAAGGCAAGAAAATATTAGGATCAAAATTTGGGGTAGTTGTGGACCATAAGCTACTCAGACTTCACTAATGCCCATAACTACCCATACCCTATCAAAAACATTGTGCATTTTCCCCAATACACCAAATTAAGCAAAAATAGAATAATGAAGGGGTCAAAACATACCTCGACGCCTAAGTGCCAGTTTCAAACTAAGTTTGACCACTCTCTCCCAGCTGGGTAGTCTCTGCAACAAATGTGCTCTATTCAGAAGGGCTAATACCCATTGTCCTATCATGATCATAAGCTAGCCTCAACTTCTCCTTACTCCTTGATGTCCCAAGGCCAGCCCGAGATAGTCATCCTGATCCTCATTATCCTCAAAAAAATTTGCATGTGCATTCTTCTCATCTTATTCTGCATCCGTGTAAGGTCTCTTCTCGAGGGAAGTATGTTCAGGCTCCGCAAAGGTAAATAAATTAAATGACAGTGCCAAGATGTAGTCTCTGGTAGTGTGACAAACACCATAAGTGATGATGTCATATCAGCCGTAATCTTCTCAATCCGGCTGACGGATCTGAAGGCCAGGCCTCGGCTAACCTCTTTTGAACCTGCTCCTCAAAAGTATCGATGTGAGCGTTCACTCTAGAAACACGGTCCTAAATAGGAGAGATAGTGAATACCCATTCCACTCCTCAAAGTCTGCAATATCCTACCAAACCCATGGCCTAAGCTACTGAATAAGCTAAGACAACTGGGCCTCAGAACGTGTTAACCGCTATGCCATGGCCTAAATAGAAGTGGCAGACACATAGACCATGCCCGTTGTAGAAGGTTGTGAAGTGGTGGCTTCTAGTATAGTATCATCTGTAGTAGGACCTCTCTTAACATCGACTGCCTCAGATGTTAGGGTCTCTCATCAGTAGTAGCAGCAACAGTAGTAGTGGTGGCAGTCGCCGAACCCTCAGGTGGTGGCTTTAGGGTGAACATCGGTAGTGGTAGTGGTGGTGCTTGTAGGGTTGCCCCCGGGTTGTCATCAGCCTTTATCAGGCTAGGCTCCAAAGTATGCTGGGCCTCAACTATCTGGTTGACTGATGCAAGATCTCCACCCGTGACTTTATACAGAGTCTATAGATCAAAACCAAAAATAGGATGGAGATGGCCCTCTTTAGTGTTGACTCATGTATCTGCTCAGCTATGAGTCAGACCAAATCTATGTCGTAGCCAACCAAGATGCTGGTAACCAATACCACTTGCTCCAATGTCAAAGTATTATCTACTAAAGTAGGCCGGATGTGGGATCAAACAACTGCCCACCAAAATTTTGCGAGGAAAGAGAGTGAAGCCTTAATGATCGGCTTCGTTTGGGTGGTGACCCAAGCAAGCTCTAAACCCTGCACCACAATGTAACTGGCCACCCATCTCAGTAATGAGGTCCTATTTAAGATCTTTCATATTCAGTGAATTTCTGGCCAACCCCATCCTATAGTCAAACTTTACTGTAGATATGGTAGCCTGGTACTCTGGAACAAAAAGTTTACGGTGGATTATCTCCTCTGAAATATTGACCCTTTGTCCCCTTACTCGTACCTCTATCAATCTGGGATGTTTGAGAGGTCTCTTCCCCTTGTTAGATTACGCTGCATCATGGCTGCATAAGATGCATAAAACTCTTGTACCGAAATTGAGGTGTATTGTCCAAGTGGCTCCGTCAGCCACGTAAGCCCACAGTATATCATCGTGTCCTTCAGTCCTTAGACATGGCTCAATCCATTATCAATAACCCTAGCATCCTCATATATCGAACTGGTCGATTTGCCCCGCTGGCCTCCAAACTCTCGATGCACCACCGATGAGTAGTAGCGTTTGGTGTTAATGATGAATATGATACGATGGAGGACTTAGCATCTCCTCTGTCTTAGAGCCCTCCTCAGAACTAGACTCCTCCCTAGATCTACTCATTTGGGGCGTTCTGCCCCGACTCTTATTAGTGCCTTCCTTTTCAGACTGGGAAAGACTTTCTGTCTAAGCCTGAGTATGTACAGCTCTGGCTACTGCTGCTCTGGTATGTGGTACCTTAGCCTCAAGGTCTAAGGAGACATCATGGACCTCTAGTGACCCACTCAATTTAGGGGTTCGCTCGTCACCTACAGGCTCATCAATGAGCTTCGTCTTAAAGGCCTCAATCTTTGAGCGATTGCCTTTTGTGGTCATAGTACCTAAAAATACACATAAACAAATAATAATTAGCCCTAAATTAAAATCATGAAACAAAATGCAAAAACTTATCTGAGTCAGTTGCAGAAAGGGTCTATGAAGACCCTTTTATGAGTTGTAGTGAGCACTACCAGTTTTAAAGTGCTCTTGTAGACCAGAGGTGCAGAGCAATTATGAACACTGGAAAAATTTACAAGACCTAAGTAAGGCTCATAAATAGGTTTATGAGTCGTGAATTGGATTTGTATAAAATTTTAGAGGGTAATTCCAAACAAGTAGAGTTCTATGAGACCTATTTACTAGTCATAAAATGATCTATGACTCTTAGAAGGTCTCATCTGATGAGTATTCAGAGTATCAAGTTTTTAAATTTCCCATGAGGGGAAATCATGACTCGTAGAGTAATCTACGAGTCATGAAAGACTTTCATGAATAAGAAATTTCAGACACTTAATTTTTCTGAGTCCATCACACGGACCCTAAGAATATTCAATCCTAAATTCTACTAGCATCGAAGCAAACATATGCATACTCATAAGTAATAGAACAACCAATATCCATGACAATTTCAACACAGAATCACACCATCGAAAACAATTTTTCATCAACTTCCTCTTAATTCAGCCCTTCCTATTTGACTCACACAAACTCGCATGCCCAAGACCAAACCCAACAACTCATAATCAAAAGTTATGTAATATCATTCACTCAAGCATGGGTAATGCTTTAATAAGCATAGGATTCAATAATCAATAGAGTTAAAACACCTAATTTCTAAAATCAATTTATCAAATTAACCTAGGGAAACTCAAATTTCAAATTGACATTCACACTCAACCAAGAATTTCATGCTTAAACGTCAAATCTATCATGATTATCACATCACACAATTAAGAGCTAAGCAAATTCAAAGGTTAAAAGTAAAATAAGAACTTACCAATAATAGTGATGAACTTGAAGAAGAAAGGTCAAAATGCACAAAACCCTAGGTATAGTCGAAAAATGTGCCAGAGCCAAAAAATTGATCAAAAATATAGGGAAAGAGAGAAATTTGGGAAATTTTAGTCAATTAGGTTAAAAGTAGGGTCAAAATAATTTGACTTCCCTTTTATACCTTTTTCGGGTCAAAGGTAAAATTACCAAATTTGGGTCTGCAAAACCTTGATTATGAGTTGTAGATGGATTTATGACTCGTAATTCATGGTCTCATAGACCTCTCAACACTTTAAAAAATTTTAAAAACTAACTTGAGATTCACAAACCCCATTTACGACTTGTAGTTTGATCTATGAGTCATAAAGTTGCCTCGTGGTTAGAGTGTATATTATCCTGCTCATTGGAAATCTCTACCAGATGTAGTTACGAGTCATAAAGTGCAATACGACTCGTAAACCCAGTGGTAGAAATTAAACCTGATGCATTTCTTAGCCAATTTGCTTAGTCCTGTACCTACATACTCTTCATGAAATACACATTTACCCAAAATACAACCAACCCAATGTTAAAACAACAATCAAAACACAATCAACCAACTACCTAAGAATCAAAAAATTGAGGATAAGCTCAAAACTAAGCTAAAATATCAAAAATCCTTGGGTTACCTCCCAAGTCATGTCTTATTTATTATCGCGACACGACTTAGACAAATTGGCTACTTAGACTTCACCACGCTTTGATAAACCCTCTTCACCAAACTATGCCTCTTTCTTGGTATTTGTCATCATGTCTTTTTTAATCTGATCTAGTTGCATTGACACAAGTCTAGACTGACTATTGGTCTATTGAATGTCCATACAGTGTTGGTCTACTCTGAGGTTTATCTTGACAATGTCGAACTTGAACTCCTTTAATGTCTCATCTTGAGTATCCGCCCTTTTTAACAACTGGTCAAGCATCCCCTCAATTTTTGAGTTCCTGTCTCCCATATTATAACTTTATGGGGATATATCTATTTGGTTAGAACTCCTATCAATAGTGCCTGAACAATCCCTTAGATGCATATTCCTAGGCTTCCACGCATGGTTGGATTTGACTACCATGTTCATTTGCTAAAGAATCTTTACGAATGGTTGCTCTTAAAACCGCCTTCCCAAGAGGGCATCAACACATGCTTGACTAATAACTTCTAGAGCTTGGTAGAAATTTTCCACCGGGACATTCCCAGGAATCTCATTATCTGGTGCATTCCTCAGGTATCTATTGAATCGTTCCCATATATCAAGGACTGAATCTCCAAGGATTTGCTTGAATTGATTGATCTGGTCCTCCATTTTAAGCCTATTTGTTTTAATGAAGTACCTTGCTAAGAAAGCACTTTGCAGTTCTATCCAACTGGTAATCAAACCTTGTAGAAGCTCAGATAGCCATAACGCAGCATTCCCCGTAAGAGACAATAGGAAGACACGAAGTCTCACAACATCCATAAATAGATTATGTGTCCCTATCACACTCTTACCAACAAATGCCACATTATGCAAGTAGCTATATAAATCTTCTGATGGTGGGCCTGCAAATAATCCATAGTTTTGTAGTATTTGAGGTAACCCACTAGAAACTGTGAACTTTGTGTCAGCCGGTAGTAGGGGCAATACAATAGCCCCAGTCACATCTATAGCCATAGAATTCAACCTATACTAATTCCACCGGTAAGTATTGTCATTGAAATCCCGAGGCTATGGAATATTCTTCAGAAGAGGTGAGTTTTCATTCTGATCATCATCATTAATATTCTGATTGAAGGTTGCATTATTTGCGATGTTAGCATTTTCTTGGGCCATTCTTCTTGTAAGTCTTTAGATCTCTAGATCAAGTGGAGTGAAGGGATTGTCTTGACTCCTAGTGTTGGGCATACACTACTAGTATACCCTGTTCTTCTTGTAATTCTTTGGATCTCTAGATCAAGGGGGGTAAGGGATTGTCTTGACTCCTAGTGTTGGGCATACACTACTAGTATACCCTGTAAAGAAACAAAAACAAAAACAAAAGTAAATTACAAGGTAACTAAGGATTAACACTTGAATTACAATTACTAGTGAATTCAATTAAGTCTAGCCGTATTCGCCGGCAACGGTACCATAGTCTTTGATCATGTTCAAGTTACATCTCTCTTTTAGAGGATAAAGTAGTCATTGTTAAAGTATAAAACATAACCAAGGTTAGGGTCAAATCCCACAGAGAATACGGAGACTTCAAAATCAATTCACCAATAAACAATTCAAGTATCAACCAACCAAATTCCCGAAGGCGAGAGGGGTTTGCAATATTCAACATGAAAGTAAACTAAACTAACTAATGTAATAGACAATTAATAATTAAGAGCAACTTCGGAATTGTGTTCCCCATGATTTACCAACTCAATATCCTCAAGTAACCCAATTCTCGTCTAGATAACATGTAGGACGGTAATTTAAGTTCACCAAGCACTTTGGTCAAAGGTGAGAGGTGAATTTCACTATATGACTTGGCTTATCTTCATATTGTGCAACACTAACCATTAACCATAGTCCCAATAAATCTCCCCTTAGTCTAGTTCGGTTGATTAGACGAGAATACATTATCGAATTATGTTAATCAATCTCCTTTCCTATTTATTACCACCGAGATCGAAAAAGTAACATAAAGTAACTTCTAATGTTGGCCACCACTAGAAAATAGTAAAATGAAAAGAATTGATTATTACATGAAAATAGCCCTTCCAAGAATTGCAAATTATCCGGGTTTGTTTAGTTAGATCTTCATGGTTCCCACAACCCCAAGTTATGGATTTAGCTACTTATGTTATGGGTAGATGAAGAAATTATAAATAGAGAAAACATAATTGAACACTTACCCAATTGAATTGAAGAATAAGCAAATCCAAAATTAATTGAGAATCACAAGATTTGAAGATCCAATTAATTCAAAAATGTATTCTCCTTCAAAATTGAAGTCTCCAAGTACAAAAATCCTAAAAGTACTCTCTAATGACGTTCTCTACTATACTCCCCGCATAATTATACTAAAAAGTACTATTTATAGTAATTATAAATGAGTCCTAAAAAATAAAAAAATTGGTCAACAACTTTCTACGACAGGTCCTTACGACTCATAAAGTGATTTACAAGTCATAATTGAGATCTCGTATTCAACTTCTTGAATCTTGGACTTCACTGCCATAAATCCACTTTATGATTCATAGACTGATTCATGACTTGTATTGCACTTTTGTAGACATCATCTGCATCAACAAGTCCTTCACTGGAAATCTTCACAAAACCTCTCTATACGACACATAGAGTGATCTATGACTCGTATAGAGGTCTCGTATAGCTGAACTTCAATTGAGATGGAGATTTCAGAGATAATCATAGAGGCTTTTGTGAAAGGAATTGGGACCAAGATAGAGATGCAGATTGGGGTTGTACAGATAGTTATAGAAATGGTCCTTACATGCAACCATAAATCTACGATACAAGTGCTAGTAGTTCCAGTGTTGAGGAGATGTTTGACCGCCTGTTGAAGAAAGTTGAGATATAGGATAAGACTCTGAGGGGGATAAAATATAAAATCTCTATAAATCAAAAAATTGAATCTCAATTTGTTGCCATTGAAACGACCCCAAAAATTGCTCGAAAATGTGTCTCGAAAGTGCCCAAAATTATAATTTCTATATATCTAAAAGTTCATCCGTTATTTCAAAAATTAAACTTCTTATTCTTGTTTAGGGGGAAAAATTGAGTGGGGAATGGGTATAACCCGAATGTTAAAGGACCCGTAGTGAAATTATTTTTTGCAAAATTTCAATTTTCAGTAGCAGTCTGCGTTGGCTCCGCGACGCGAAACCATCGTGGAGCAGTACATTTTGTTGCCAGTTTTTATAATCTCAGTCCAAGGCCATGGGGTCTTGGGATTAAGTCTTCCTATGTGTAAAAATACCTATACTTAGCCATATTTCACCCTCATATCATCCTAATCATTTTCCAATACTCACCCAAACACTTATCCAAATGTTTAACTCCTAAATTCAAGTCTCAAACCCTCATCTAGATCTCAAAAATTTCACTCAAGTTTCAAGTCTTCATTTCCAATCTTGTTCAAGGATTTTTCAAAGTCAAGGTATGTGGATTTCTGTTAGAACCCATATTTCGGTATGTTGGGTCAATTGCAAAGTTTGAAATCAATGTAACAATTTCTGGAAATATTCAAAAGTTATGTGTCAAGTGTAAAATAAATTTCGGAATGAGGAGGTAATGTATTATTGCATTAAATGGTCTTTGGTTTATATATATGCATACATATATGTTATCAGAGGGTCACAAGACATTTCTTCCTTCATAAAACTTAGAAAAAATGGCTCCTTTGGTGAACAGTAGCAACCCATACGGGTTGCTATAGTAAAACCAAAAAATATTGTGTTTTTTACTTTTCTTCCAAATCTAAGCCTTCAAGCCTAGTATATTGGATCCCCCAAGCATCATAGAATCAATAGTTCGGCAAGAAAACGCTTGAAAATTCCGAATCAAAGTTTCGAAGTTGTGAACTAGTTATGAAGGTAAGTTGAAATTCTTCTTCTTTTGAATTAAAATTAAGCTTGTAAGTGATTTAAGGATTGTTAAAGTGGTAGAATAACCAAGAAAATTGGATTGAATCGATTAGTTTCAAGCTTGTGAGCTATTGGGTTTGAAATGAGATTTATGATTGCAAATGAGCTTTTGTTGTTTAAATTTATATGTGCAGGTTTAATTAACTTATAAATGATTCGTGTGGGGTGAAAGGAACACTAGAAATGGTTGGTATGCATCCTCGAATTCGTTGGTCGAAATTGACCCCTTATAGTGAAGAATTGTAGTGTTTTGACGCTACAAGTTTATATTTAGCATTAGAGTGTTAGACTGCGCTTCTTGGGGTATATAGAGGTGCTTGAGTATGTTAAGTATGTGTATGAATCATGGGCTATCCAGTTTTGCATAATTTGGTAAGGATGTGAAAATGTTCATTTTAGCGTTTTAAGATTTCGTTTGACGCTAGAAGGGTTTAATTGGACTTTTGAAGTTTGTAGAGGTATTTGAACATGTTGAGTATGTATATAAGGTATGGCTGGCCCTATTTTTTAGTTTTGATATGAAACAAGGTTTGTTAGTGAGTTAATAAAGTTTTGGGATTTGAAATGGTTTCTAGTTTCTCTATAATTGTTGTTGTTGTTGTTGTTGATAAAGGGGTCAAGTTGGAACCCTGGGATGGCTAATTTAAGGGGGTGATGCTGGAAAAATTTTTGTAAAAGTTAGAGGAAGTTTAGTAATTAAAGTCTTAAAGGAGTTTAATGAATAATGTTCGTTATTGCAATAATTGTAGACGTCGGGCGTTCGGAGGAATAAAGTTGGATTGAATTATGGTTGGAGCTCACTTGGCAATGGAAGAGAGGTATGTAAAGTTTATTTCTTCTCGGCATGACTAAGTCCGCAA
>DF360847.1:0-15348 GCA_000787875.1 Solanum virginianum | reverse complement strand
TGCTTTACATATTCAGTACGTCCTTCGTACTGACCCCCTTTCTTCGAGGGCTGCGTTTCATGCCCGCAGGTTCAATCATACAGGTTAGCAGGATTCTAGCATAGGCCTCAGTTGTAGATGAAGAGCTCTTTTACTTCAGAGCTACTTTTGGTACACATGGTTGCATTACTCTCATTCTGATTATGTTGGGGCCCCTGGCCAAACTCTACCGAAATTTCTAGAAATGAAATAGAAATTGTAATCTGAGTTTGGCTTAGTAATGTGTCCGAGTGCCCTAAACGGGTACCAGTCACAGCCCATTGGTTGGGTCGTGACAAAGATCATGAGTAAGATAGTTTCTTCTTTTTACTTTGAGTTGTCTAAAGGCATATGTTATGACCTTACCATATTTAATTAAGAAAAAATCCAATCCAACCCATGGGTCATCATAATATACAACACGCCTATCCAACTCTTTCGATAATGTAAAAATAAGGGCTAAAGTAAGGCGATCCTTCAATGTTTGGAAACTTCTTTTATACTCATGTGATCATTGAAACTTTACCTTCTTTTGGGTCAACAGTACTAATCCAAACCCAATATGCTATGAATATCCAAAGAAGATAATTGTTTAGGCCAATTCATCACCGCCTATTTTTTTTTGGATCAACTATGACACCATCACCGAAAACAATGAGAAAATGAAATTTCATAGACCTCAATTGAAATTCACATTCACTAAACTTAGCAAATAGTTGTTGGTCCCTCAATGTTTGTAATACAATTCTCAAGTGGCTCATAGCTCTTCGTCACTTCGGGAATAAACCAATATATCATCAATATAGTCCACCACAAACATGTCTAAGTATGGCTCAAATACAAGATTCATTAAGTTTATGAATATAGTAGGAGAACTAGTCAACCCAAATGACATAATCAATAACTCAAAATGATCATATCTTGTCTGAAATGTCATCTTCGGAAGATCACATTCCCTTGCCCTCAATGGGTAGTAATCAGATCAAAGAACAATTTTAGAGAAGTATCTTGCACCTTGGAATTAATCAAATACATTTATTGATTCATAATCTATGCACATGTGAAGTGACCCATCCTTCTTTCTAACAAATAACATGGGAACACCTGATGGTGAAATGCTTGGCCTTATGAAACCCTTATCCAGCTAATCTTTTGATTGTTCCTTCAACTTCTCAACTTTCACTAGGGTCATGCAGTAAGGAGGAATAGAAATAGATTGGGTATTGGGATAGATATCTATACTAAAATTGTTTTCCAACTCATGAGGAATATCAAGTAGATCATCAAAAAGCTTATTAACAATAAGGATTGGTTAACAAGTAGGGACTTCAAAATCTATATCCCCAACCCTCACCAGATGGTAAGTACAACCTTTAGAAATCATTTTTAAACTTTTAGATACAATAAGAATTAACCCTTAAATAAAGAATCGGTACCCTTCTACTCTAGGACTGGCTCATTAGGGAATTGAAATTTGACCACTCAAGTTTTACAGTAAATAAAAGCATAGAAAGTATGAAGTCAATCCATGCCAAGAATAATATCAAAATTGGTCATGTCAATTTCTATGAGATCATATAAAGTTATCTGATGCGAGATCAAAACTGAGGAAATTTGGTAAACTCTCTTAGCTAAAAACAAATCACCATCGGGAGCTCAAAAAGTGTTAACAAGACTTTAGAGAATATGTCATATCTCATGGTCATGTAAAGACCCACAAGTTAGAAGGCTAGAAATGCAAAAATGGTGGAACTGAAAAGTTGCAAAGGCAGTGTACGAGCCAAGTTACCGCCCATGATTCATTCCATGAGTTGTAGACTTGGCTCTTGAGTTAGAGAGTATAGGGGTGAAAATTTACTAAGTATCAAAGGAAAATACAAAGGCCTTTTATGGCCCATAAAAGCATCCACAAAACATAGAAAGTCTCCATGGATTGAAGCCCTATATGATTGAGGAAAAATAGGTTTCTAAAGTTAATATGAACAACAAGATGGGTCGTAATTGAGCTTATGGACCACAGTTTGTCTCGTGGTTAGGGTTTGAAAGGTTGATATTTTACTAAGTGTGGGAGGATACCATGAGGGGTTTCTATGACTCATACATCAATCTATGAGCCATAGATTAGTCTCTTGGATTGATCTTTTAGAAACCAATCTATGAATATTAGAAAAGGAGAACAAGATGACTCAAACGTTGACTCTTTGTTTGGTCTGTGGCCCATAATCTGGGTCATGGATCATCACCTCGAAGTTTTAATGAAAGGCATTTTTGTCAATTTTATGTATCCTAGACTCAAAACTATGTTGTTTTAGGACCTTTTAAGTCCTAGGTGTGACAAGATGATTAGGATCCCTGAAACAACCCTAACTAAGCCTTTTAGCATATTAAGCATATATGAAGCAAAGAAATAGTGCAAATAATGTGTGGAAACTCATAAGAAATCAAAGAAAAATTGTATAGCAAGAAAGGAATAAGATGACATAGGCTCCATCAATCCAAACATGCCTCTAATAAATCTAGCATAGGCGGGGACCTTAGGACATGTTCGTGGCTCATCCTCAATAAGAAAAGCAATAGTTTCAAGTTTTCAACATAAGATAAAATTACAAGGAAAAGGATAGAACTAGGTTTTCCCTCAAATCATGAGAATTCACCACTAATATTCAAAGTAAAAATCTAGCCACGTGAGTGAGGTGTAGAATGAGAGTCCTTCCTTACATTACATAATAATGTGTGCAAAGAAGTATAACTAGTTCATTTAAATGAACTAACTAAGTAATACAATGAATCATAAACCATGTTATGCAATTGATCAAGTAACTAGCTAAACATAAGAGTGGTCAATGAATAAGAAAATCATAAAAGAATCATGTAAAAGCAAGTACCATGAATAGTCAAGTAATGCATCATAAAAGAACCATACATATTTGGGATAGCAATCATAATCCATAATAAAATCATGTAACATATAACATGAAATTTTGATGTCTCTTGTCACGACCTAAGTCAAGGGTCTAGACGTGACACGGCAAATAGGGAACCTGAAAGGACCCCAAACCAGTCTCTTAAATATCATTTACACATCCTTGGTTGCAGAAGCAAAATAAATGTCAAAAAGATATAATAAAATGGGAAAACGGGACTAAGGAAAGTCTTTGATATTCATAAAAGCATAGAAGAGTCAAGCTCAAGGCATATACAAATCATAGTATCCAATAACACCTCTAACTTAGAATGGAGTAGGGGCCAAGACACTTCCCAGGCTCACCCTCATAATAATAAGTATTCAACATAAAGGAGAAATCTCAACATAACATGAATAATATAGATATTGTTCTTGGAGTTGAGGACTCATCAAAAGCTTTCTACAAAGGATCAAACTAGCCACGAGTTGGAGGATGATCAAAAGGATCTTTGGTCCCTACTTGGTGATATCATGTACGTATATAGTATGCGTTAGTACGTTTGAATGTACTAAGTATGTGGGATGCAATGCAACAAGATATAAGCCTTCATATTCAAAATGCATACGTATAGGCGATGGATATGATTTCAACATGGCATGTATGGTCAATGCTTGTAATGAAACATGCATGTAAAATACATAACTCGCATATAATATATATAATACATGTGTGGAAAGAGACCTTAACCGACATTAGTAAGACCAAGCGAGCTACAACTTGGAATCCCAATGATTACCCCTCATCAGTAACGAGGTGGTCTACTTGCCAAGGTAAACCATACTTCACCTTACGAGAACATAACCCATTTCATATGAAGCAACACTCTTTACGGGAACATGACCCATTTCAGAAAAGATTTCATGATAACATGCACTAAATGGATCCATTAGTATAACAAAGGTAATGAATAATCTTATGATGGCACATAGTTTGAGGAAAGGAGTATGGACCCTTGAAGATAGTCCACGCCAACATCCAATCCATCGGTGCTAAGTCTAATCCCACGAAATACTTAAAATAATCAGACTTTAATTATAGCATGAATAGCTTGTAAAAACATGCTTGACCTCTACTAGTGAGCCTTACTTGAATATGGGAATAGATAATAATCATACATGGACCCTTGATTTAACATGAATGGCTCACAAGAGGTAAAAATCTTGAAATAGGGCTTAACTTGATACTTGAAAAATCATAGATACTTTTTATGAATTGAATACATGCTTGAAAGCCCTTAATTATCATGAAGTCACTCGACTTGTAAATCATGTAATAGATCATTAATAACTTAAGAATTCATGTCATGTCATTTTATCAAACACATGGTAGGTTCATGATACTTGTTCAAAATCATGCAATTCAAGAGTGAAACAAGATGAGTAAACTCAATGCAAATCAACCCACCAATATGATAGTAAAACCCTCACCTAAGGTAACTTAAAATCCATCACAAAAGCTCACAATAATTCATAGTTTCATAGCTCAAATCATGTATAGTCTCAAAAGACATATATCAATTCATAGTGTAAGATTAAAATGGATATTCATGCATAAGAAATAATACTTCATAAAACCCTAATATAATTTTTGTTCATAACTCATAATAAGAGTTATCCATAGGTAATACAACTTGAAATTATGCAACTTTCACAAACGGAAAAGGTTGGACTCCATGGGTGAAAGGACCCATGGATGAAGACCCACATACTTTAAACCTTGAAATTCTTGAAGGAATAGTGATGGAAGGCTTGAGACTTGATTGGATTCTTGAAATCCAAAGCTTGTTCTTGAAAATCTTGAGATTGAATGGGAATTTAATGATAAATTAAAAGAGTTTTGGGAAGGTTTTGAAGTGTTTCTGAAGAGTTTGAAAGTGAAAAATGGCTAAGTATATTGGTATTCAAGTTTAAATGAGCATTGGATTATTACCCCAATTCCCTTAGATTAAATATGAAAATTGGGGAACATTTAACACTGGTTCGCACCCTAGGAGCAATGCGGACCAGACACGGAGCCAAGGTTACATAGTGGTGCACCCCAGGTGCGACGCAGCCCAGGTGCTCAAGGCCACTGGAATTCAAAAATTAGTGAAAATTATTTTTTGGTATGGATCCTCTAAAATCTGGGTTACACCCATTTCACACTCAATTTTGGCCCCTGATTGAGAATATGAAGTCGAATTTTTGAAATCACGCACAAATTTTGAGATACATGGAAATTAAAATTATGGGGCATTTCAAAGCACATGAGGGCCATTTTATCTCCCCATTTAATTTTTTTTTAAAAAGAGAAAGCTACTTGCCAAGGTAGATTCTACCCTACTAGGTTTAACGCCCTAGATCTTAAGGTAGGACCTGAATCATTCCTTGTAAGTGTATAGGCTCCACCTGATGACTTTTAATGTGGCGGGATAAATTTCTAGTTATTCAAAGTTGATTACATATGTTTTGGAGCCATGAGGCATCTGTTACAGTGAGCCAAGACCAAAGGATTCCAATCAGGTAAGTTTTGATGTGAATTTGTATAAGGGTCAGCTTCAAATGGTCGAATATTTAAGAACATAATGAATTATATGACACACTACCTATCAAATTATAGGTCTTTGAATTAGATTTCCAACACATCTGGTTTTAGTTTATTCTGAGTTTGGAGTAAAATGTTATGACCATTTTACTAGAGCTTATCTAGGCTGTCAAAAAGGGCGATGGTCAGTTTGACCGCCAAATGCATTCAGTGTACCGCTGAATAGCTACAAAAGGATTCAAAAATAGTCACAAAAGATTGTCTAAAGGTCTCATTAGGCGTACTGTTGAATGGTTTGGTGATAGGACCTCTGGACTATCAATTTCATCATCGGAACACTTTAAGACATCATTGTTTTGAATTTTGATAATATTTTTATTTTCTCAAAAGCGTTTTTTGACCCATTTATCCCAAATACACCTTTCTAAACCTAATTCTCATATTTTTAGCCATGTTTCTCTCTCAAACACCCCTAAACACCTCTCAAATCTCCCAAACTTTCTCTCTCAATACTCATCCAAATTTCTAAGGTTTCCAAGACCACTCCATTGAAAACAAAGCTTCTGAAGCTATTCCTCAAGTTCATCAAGTTTCAGGACCTTAAGGTACATGGGTTTGATTTTCCATTTTCTTTCAACCAAGAAGTCCTCTTTGAAAACTAAATTTTTGAATCACAAATTTTTAATCTTTTATTTATAGAAATTGCATATTAATTGACATTTGCTTAGATTATGGTTACTCATGCATTCTTATAATTATTTAGGAATATCTATCAAGTTTTTACATAATTTAATTCAATCATTATGCATTTGCATGATTTAACTTAATCTACACTTTCTAACTTGGAGCTCTCTTACGGGTTAATATGATTCTGATCCTATACTGGTTAACTAATTATTTTAAGCTTTCTTATGGTTTAATTAAATGATTTTAAGGTTATTTGACAAACAACAAATGTGAACTAAGCTGATTTATGAATTTCGAATATTGACCTTTATGGCATGAACTTGAGTTTTTGATATTGAACATGGACAAGAACTATAACTTTGAATTGGTATTAGGTGACTCAAAATCCACTCTAAATCATTCTAAATCTTTGTTAAGGACCTATTCTTAAGTACAAGTTGAATATATTTTAACAAGCTAAGACCTTCCAAATTAAGCCGAGTTTTGATTATTTTGATTATGCATTGTCCATTTCCATGGTATTTTGACTTAAAACAGAATGAGTTAGAAGTAGGGATCAACCTAAGGGATATTATATAAAGATTCAAATCTCACAATTATGTTCCACCATAGGATATTTTGATTATGCCTTTTTAAGCCTTCTGACTGGTAGATCTATATAGTATTTTCATTTTCGGGATTTACCTTGGCAAGTAGGCTCACTCTTTGGCCAGTGTAGAGTATAACATCGGTATTCCATATCATAGCTCATATAATTTTATCGATTATTATCTTATTCCCATGCCTATTTGCTCATGTTCTTCCTTTGCATTATCATGGTATTATTTTATGTTTTATTTTGAAACCAATTATATTGTTAAAGCTTATAAATTGGGCATGTCTAGTATGTATTCATTGTCATTATATTTATTTTTTGCATGCATACCTACATGCTTAGTATATTCCAAAGTACAAATTGTATTTTGCCTACATGCTTATAATCATGTAGGGATAGGTGATCTACCTTATCCTCCTCCTCGTGGCTGAATTGATCATGAAGACTTTAAGCTTTTGGTGAGTTCCCATCCATTGAGAAAAAAACCCTTATCTTCTAGCTTTACCTTTGATATTTTAGACACATTATATATTTTGTTGTATGACTTTGTATTGAGGGATCCAGACTTGTATTTTTGGCTCCATTTCTTATATTTTTTTAGAGGTTTGTTTTGACTACTACTTCACTTTGATTATCTCTTGAAATATTAAGTTGAGCTTCCACTTTTAGTTATGATTTGTCCTTTAGTCCCATTCCCCATTTCATATTATCACTCATCTATTATTCATTATTTGAACCTATGAAGTGCAAGTATGATCTAAGAGTCTTGTTAGGGGAACTTCGGGTTCTCATTCACCGTGTCACACCTAGGCCTTAGGTTTGGGTCGTGACAAGCTTAGTATCAAAGTACTAGGTTTATAAATGATCCTTAGAAATCCAACACACTGCATTGAGTAAAGTCTTATTCATGGTTATGAAGCACGACACAACTATGAATAAGAGGCTATGATGCATTTAGAAAATTATTCACTTCTTCATGTTCTATTTTTTGTAATAGAGCAAAATCCCTTATGGTTTACTCCTAAATCTTATCCTTTACATTTTAAAATATGCCTCAAACTCATCAGAATGGTGGAAAAGATGGCAACCATCACTCGCTTGTAGATCTATCCCCCAACACCGACATATCTAATGTGGAGTTTCACAATGCCATATGGCTATTGGCCAAAGCTATAACTCCTCAACTAAACTAATAGGTGGGTACCCCAAGATTACAAGAGATAACAAAGTAGAGAGGAAGGCTAAGAGGGCATAAGTTGATGGTGCTTCATCTTCTATTGGCGTTCTAGCACCCAAGTACAGATAGGAAAGGCTCCATTTTTACACTTATCAAAAGTGTGGCAAGAAGCATCAAGGAAAGTATTTATCTAACACTAAGGGTTGTTTCAAGTGTGGTGATGTTGGGCATAAGATGAGGGACTTCACAGTAGCCTCCAAATAAGAGACAAAAGGACTCATAGTTAGAGATGGTGGATTTCAAGGTACTAAAGGTGGTCATTTTAAATAAGCCCACAAGTTTTAAGGCCAAAAGTCCTCTAATTCTCACAATCAAAGGTTTGCCAATGACAGGGTGCCTAACAACAAAGCTCATGGTAGTAATGGTGGACAAATTATTCCTAACTAGGGAAGGTATGGTAAGAATCATGGTGGTAGATGCTACAAGGATGTGGATGCTTGCTTCAAGTGTGGCAAAATGGCACAAGATTGTAAATTGTCCAAATGTGTTAAACAAGGGTAGAAATGATTTTCCACAAATACAAGATGCACATGGTGATCATAAGGCATAACTGGTCAACAAAGGGGTGCTCTACATCACAACCGATTCTATGCTCTTCAAGGGATAAAAGGGTGGATGAGGCACTCGATATTATAACTAGTACACTAAAGGTTTATGATTATGATGCATATATTTTATTGGTTCTGGGAGCCACTCTATCTTTCGTTACTCCATTTGTTGCTAATAGGGTTGATGTGTATCCTGAATTATTATGTGAACCCTATGAGGTATCTACCCCCATTGGTGAGTCTATTGTTGCCAAAAGAGTCTATAGGGGTTATCCCGTGTCAATATTGCATAAAGTCTTACCTTGTGGTGAGCTCAAGATGGTAGATTTTGATATTATTCTTGGGATGAATTAGTTATATGCATATCATGCTTCCATTTATTGTAGAACTCAAAAAGTTAAAGTTTTAATTTCTTCAAGAACCCATTCTAAAGTGGGAAGGTTATGATTTAATGGTTAAGGATAGGTTCATCTCTTGTCTTAAGGCCCAAGAAATGATTTCTAAGGTTGCATTTATCATTTTGTAAAGGTTTGGGATGTTGAGTCTAAAGTCCCTTCTATTGAGTTGATTTCAGTTATCAATAAATTTCTTGATGTCTTTCTCGATGAGCTTCCCAGTATTCCTCCCAAAAAGGAAACAAATTTTAGGTATAGTCCTCCTTCATGATACTGAACTTATTTCCATTCCTCCCTACCATATAGCTCTAGCAGAATTGAAAGAGTTAAAGGATCAATTGAAGGATTTATTAAAAAAAGGGTTTTATTAGGCCTAGAAAGTCACCTTAGGGTGCATTGGTGTTGTTTGTAACGAAGAAGGATGGCTCACTTAGAATGTGTCTCAACTACTGAAAACTTAACAAGGTCACCATAAAGAACAAGTATCCTCTACTAATGATAGAATACCTATTTGACTAATTATAAAGGGCTAGTCATTTTTCTAAGATTGACCTTTGGTCCAAATACCATCAAATAAGAGTAAAAGAGGGTGATATTCCTAAAATAGCTTTTCAAAGTAGATATGGGCATTTTGAATCTGTGGTGATGTCATTTGTCTTAACTAATGCGCCGATAATAATTATGAATCTTATGCATAGGGGCTTTAAACACCATAATGATATGTTGTTATGGTATTCATTGATGATATCATGATATATTCTCAGAGTGAAGAAGAGCATGTGAGGAATTTGAGGGTAGTGTTACAAACCTTGAGGGAAGGAAAATTGTTTGATAAGTGTAACAAAAGTAGTTTTGGTTAAAATGGAAGCAGCAAAAAATTGCCCTAGACCATTGATCCCTACAAATATTAGGAGTTTCTTGGGCCTAATGAGGTATTATAGAAGATTTGTTGAAGGGTTCTCTTCTATCTCGTCTCCAATGACTAAGTTGGCTCAAAAGAAAATAAAGTTTGTGTCGATGGATGAATGTGAGAAGAGCTCCCAAAATTTAAAGGACAAGCTTACATTCGCTCTTACTTTGGCTTTACTAGAAGGGTTAGAAGGATTGTTGTCTATTGTGATGGTTTAAGAATTAGTTGGGGGTTATTTGGATGAGACCAAAACTAGAAGGTATGGTGGTTATAGATGGTTTAAAGTCTTCTTTGATTAATGAGATCAAATCTAAGCAAGACCTTAACCCCACTTTATTAGAGTTGAAAGCATTGGTGAAGGATGGCAAGATAGAGGTTTTCTCCCAAGGGGGAGATGGTGTCCTTAGGTAGCAAGGTAGGTTGGGTATGCCAAATGTTAATGGCTTGAAAGATTTAATTTTGAAAGTGGCATGTAACACAGCCTATTCTATTCACCCTGGTTCTACAAAGATGTATAGAGATTTGAAGGAAGTGTATTGGTTGGGCATAATTAAAAGTATCACCCATAACGGGTGTAGTTCCATCTGGCAAGAAGGAAAAGTTTAGTCCAAGGTATATAGGGCCTTATATAATCTTGATGAGAATGGATAAGGTTGCTTATGAGTTGGAGTTGCCATTGGAAATAAATATGATTCATTCAATGTTCCATATGTCAATGTTAAGGAAGTTCATAGGAGACCTAAGCTCCATAGTTCCATTGGAAAATATGAGTGTCAAGGAGAATTTGACATATGAATAGGTTCTAATTGAGATATTGGATTGGCAAGTGAAGAGATTGAGGAACAAAGATGTAGCATCCATTAAGATCCTTTGGAGAAATCAATGAGTCAAAAGTGCAAAATCCTCTTAGATCTCCCAAGTATTGTCTCCCAATATTCATCTAAATTTCTAGGGTTCCAAAAATCACTTCATTGAAGACCAAGATTCCAAAGTCATTCCTCAAGTTTTATTAAGTTTCAGGACCTTAAGATATATGGGGTTTGATTCCTGGTTTCCTTTCAACCAAGAAGTCCTCTTCAAAATTTAAATTTTGACTTACGAATTTTCAATCTTTGATTTATGGGCAATTGCATATTAATTGATATTTTCTTAGATTATGGTTATTCATGCATTCTTATGATTATTTAGGAATATTTATCAAGGTTTTACATAATTTAATTCAAGCATTACAAATTTACATGATTTAACCTAATAGGTTAATATGATTATGATCCTATATTGCTTAATTGATTATTTTAAACTTGCTTATTATTCAATTACATGATTTTAAGGTTATTTTACAAACACCAAATATGAACTATGTTAATTTATCAATTTCGAATATTGACCTTTATGGCATGAATTTGACTATATGATTTTGAATAGGGAGAAGAACTATAAGTTTGAATTGATATTAGGTGACTCAAGACCTACTCTAAATCATTCCAAAGGAGCTATTCTTAAGTACAAGTTGAATATGCTTTGACAAGCTAATACCTTCTAAATTAAGTTGAATTTTTAATTATTTCGATTATGCATTGTCCATTTTTGTGGAATTTGGACTTAGCACCGAATGAGTTAGGAGTAAGGCTTGACCTAAGGGGTATTATATAAAGCATCTAATCTCATAACTACGTCCCAACACATGCCTTTTTGGGCCTTCTGACTAGTGGATCTATCTAGTATGTCAGTTTTTAGAGTTTACCTTGGCAAGTAGGCTCACTCTTTGGTCGGTGTAGAGTGTAACATCAGTATTCGATATCATATCTCATATGATTTTGTCAGTTATGGTCTTATTCTCACATCTATTTACTTATGTGGTTCTTTTTCATTACCATAATATTATTTTACACTTTATTTTGAAATTGGTTATATTGTAAAAGCTTCAAAATTGGGCATATTTGGTACGTATCTTTATCATTATATTTACTTGTTGCATTGCATACCTGCATACTCAATACATTCCAAAGTACTAATTATATTTCACCTACATGCTTATAATCATGTAGACAAGTGATCTATCTTATCCTCTTCCTCGTGGCTAGATTGATCGTGAAGACTTTGAGCTTTAGGTGAGTTCCCATCCACCGAGAATGGGACCTTATCTTCTAGCTTTACTTTTGATATTTCAGACATATTATGTATTTTATTCTATTACTTTGTATTGAGGGGTCCAGATGCGTATTTGTGTCTTCATTTATTGTCTTTTGGTAAAAGGTGTGCTTGGACTACAACTTCACTTTATTATTATCACGACCCAAGCCTAGGGCCAAGACGTGACATGATGAATGGGGAACCCAAAGGAAATCCAAACAAGGCTCTTAACATATCATCTCACATCATTAGTCGTAGAAGCAAGTAAATGACATAAGATTAGAAATAAGGGCATAGGGACTATAGGGAAGCTTTCATACCATAAACATCAAGAAATAAGAGAGTCAAGGCTCATAGCATAGATACATAACATGTCCAACAACACCTCTACTACATAGATTAGAGTGGGGGACCAAGATAAGCAACTGGGCTCACCCTCATAGTTAAAGTATACAATAAAGAAATAGAGTACCAATACATAGCATAAGAACATCGACCAATGTCCCTGGAATGAAGAACTCACCAACTAGCTTGAAAGATATCATACTAGCCACGTGGAGGAGGATGATCAAATAGGGCTCCGATTCCTACATGGTAACATTATGCAGGCATAGTGTATGAGTTAATACGTTTGAATGTACTAAGTATGTAGGATGCAATGCAACAAGAGATAGGCATCATGGTCAAAATGCATAACGATAAGCAATAGATAGCATAATAATAATATGGAATGTATGATCAATTCTTAAGTAAAACATGCTTACATAGAATATAGTACATGTGTAAGAAAAGGCCATAGCTAGGCTACCAAGGTACAAACCCCTTTGGTTGGTTGGCGGATAGTCTCACCCTACCACTCCTGGTGACCGAGGTACAAACCCCCCGACACGAACCCCTTTGATTGGTTAGTGGATAGTCGTACCCTACCACCCCTGGTGATTGAGGTACTAACCCCTTAACCTGGTTATCAAGGCACTAGAACCTTGATTGACTATCAAGGTACAAACCCCTCGACATGGTTACCCGAGATCTTGTCCCCTCGAGTTGGGCATGGTCACATTCAGACACTATATAGGAGAATATCATATAAATATGTTTCTTTCATTATCATATAGTCATTCAACTCATAAGACATGCATTGGACCTTCAATTCCTCAAGAAATAATAATCAGACATTTTATCAAACACTTGGCGGGTGTGTAGAGCTAATGCAAAACCATGCAATTTAGGAATGAAATCATGCAAGAAAATTCAATGTAAAACCATCAATCAATACTTCGTAACACCCTCAAGCAATATACATCAAAACCCTTTAACAAACCTCACAATAGATCTTAGATTCATAGCTCAAAATATGGTAAAACAGTCACAATTTGATGAAACCCCAACATAGTCCATATTCTAGTTCATAGTAAGTATGACCCATAAGTAAATCAACTTTAAATCATGCAATTTATGTAAAAATGAAGTTTGGGCACCATGGGTGAAAGGACCTAATAGTTGAAACACACATACCTTAACTTTGGAGAATTCCTTGGTGAAGAGTGAAATGGAGACCTTAAGCTTGAGTGAAATACTTAAGATTCGGAAGAGATTGTAGGACTTGATTTTGGAGTGGAATATTTGTCTAATTATTTGAGTGAGTATTGGGAAATGTCTTGGATGATATGAGGGAGAAATATGGCTAAGTATAGGTATTTTCACGTATGGGAACACTTAGGCCCAAGACCCAAAAGCCTTGGACCGAAATTGAAAAACTACACAAAAATAACACTATAGCCGCACCAGGGGCGCGAACTTCTCACTGGAATTTGATATTTTGGAAATTCAAATTTTGATACGATTGCTCTAAAATCGGGGTTAGACCCATTACCCACTCAATTTTTCCCCTAATCATGAATATGAAGTTGGATTTTTGAAATTACGCACGAATTTTGGGATATATGGAAATTATGATTTTTGACACTTTCGAGGCATATTTTCGAGCACTTTTTGGGGTTATTTCAATATCTCCCCTTGGGAACATTCGTCCATGCATGTCAAAGAAACATATATGAGAGACATAAACAAGATAATTTCAGCCCACATAATGATGCAACAATGCACTTAAACATCATTTCAAAAATCTCAACATAAGTGTAAAAATCATCATGAACTTGTCAACATAAACATAAATGCATGTGAATGAAATAGGAGCTGAAAAATAAAACTTAAAATCACATATGGGACTTAGAATTAGTACCTTAGGCTGGAGTAGAATGAAAGAGATAAGGATATCACTTTTTGTATGTCCGCTTCGGCCTCCCATGTAGCGCATTCAACTTGTTGGTTCCTCCAAAGGACCTTAACGGAAGCCACCTCCTTGTTCCTCAATCTTTTCACTTGCCTATCCAAGATCTCTACCGGAATCTCTTCATAAGTCAAGTTGTCTTCAACAACACCCATAACATCCAATAGAACAATATCACTAGGATCACCCACGCATTTCCTCAACATGGACACATGGAACACCGGATGAACCCAATCCATCTCACTAGGCAATTCCAACTCATAAGCTACCTTGCGAACCCTTCTCATCACCCTATGAGGACGAACATATCCTGGACTCAACTTGCCCTTTTTACCAAAACAAACCACACCCTTCATGTGAAACCTTCAAATTGACCCAATCACCAACTTTGAATTCAAAGTCTCTTCTTCTCACTTTGGCATAGGATTATTGACGACTTTGGGCTATTTTCAACCTTTCTCTAATCCTCCTAACCTTCTCAAGAGCCTCCATAACCATATCTGGTCCCAATAAAGCCACCTTTCAACCTCAAACCACCCAACCGGTGATTTAGAATGCCTACCATAGAGGGCCTCAAAAGGAGCCATCCCAATGCTATAATGATAGCTATTATTATAAGCAAACTCAATCAATGGAAGATGATCATCCCAACTACCCCTCAACTCCAATACACATGCCTTAAGCATATCCTCAAGTGTTTGGATAGTCCTTTCAGCTTGTCCATCTGTTTAAGGGTGGAAGGTCGAACTACGTTTAACCTCTGACCCAAGACCCCTTTGGAAAGACCTCCAAAAATGTGAAGTAAATTGAGCACCACGATCCGATATGATGTATAAAAGAACCCTATGCAACCTTACCAACTTATAAATATATAACCTAGCATAATCTTCAGCCCTATATATAGTTTAATCGGTAGAAAATGAGCCGATTTCGTCATCCTATCAACCAGAACCCATATGGAATCAACACCCTTTCTAGTCTTAGGCAACCCAACCACAAAATCCATATTAATCTTTTCCCATTTCGAAGTAGGAATCTCTATGTCT
>DF360848.1:42485-62075 GCA_000787875.1 Solanum virginianum | reverse complement strand
AAATATAATTGCGACATCGCGTAAACGCTTACTGTTGCGGACTATAAAAGTAGTGAAACAGCACTTATACATCAATAAAGAACTAGTATATATTAAGCACAATAAAATTCCTTCATAAACATCCCAACCAACAAGAGAAAAGCTTCCAAATAAACAAGAAGAATACACAAAAACGTTTCAACATATGTTTAATAAAACTATCATTATAGGCTAATAGATACATCTTAGACACCCAATTTCACATAGAAACAACACCCGGGCAGCAAGCGTGCAACTACAATCCCGAGCGTGTTTTCCTACTGTTTTGCCTTGCTTCCAAATAAACAAGAAGAATACACAAAAACGTTTCAACATATGCTGTCCAATAATTTCAGCATCAACACAACCAACCTACTCTCTCGTTTGTCATGAGAAAACCATACTAATCACATACTTAAACTTACTTACCTTTAACTTTAAGATTAAGGCCTCCTTGAAGAACCCTATAGGGTTATCTTGACTGCTCTTTGAAGTGAAGAAAGGAGAGGAAAAGAGTTTCTTAGAAGCTGAAAATTTGTGTTCAAACGTTTGGTGAAAGAGTTTGCTGTTATGAGCCCTTTTTAAAAGCATAGTTAGGCAGACTTACTCCTATGTTTTAGACCACATATTAACATGTATTGGGAGGCTGGTGATGCAAAATCTTACTAATTAAACATGGGCCAAATTGGGCCTCCAACAGAATGGACCTTGGGCTGCCTATTTGCAAATCCTTTTTCACTTAACCTTGGCCCAATTTAGTCAAGTGAATTGTGATGCATAACAGAATGGACCTTGGGCTGCCTATTTGCAAATCCTTTTTCACTTAACCTTGGCCCAATTTAGTCAAGTGAATTATGATGCATTTGGGCCCTTATTATTCTTCATATTGGGCTGAAAGTATATCCCATTTACAGTGCTAAAAGATGGTCCAAAGTTACACCCTTAACACGGACTCCATTCACAATCGGAATTGGACCAATTCAACGTCGGACCTCGTCTCCGTTTAACTCGCAAATTCAAGCAAAGGAAGTAGCTGATCACCTGCTAGCTTCCTAAGTCCTACAAGCACCTCAATTGTTTTCCCTTGTTTAGGGTCTTAGTCCCCTTAACTCAACACAACTCATGTGTACGCACAACTTTCTTAAACTTTAGATACACACGATGCCCTTTAACGCGAGATGCAAACACTTTTAAAATTGGCACTAATTTGAAAGTCCATATCATGTTTCATGTGTGTAGTACAAATACTTATAGTGTGTGTGGGGTGTTACAGGAAGGAGGAATGGTTGAGCTTGTCAAAGAAAAGTCTCCATGATCAAAACCCACATACCTTGTCAAAATAATTAAGAGAAATTCAATTTGAAGGTGAAGAAACTAAAACCATAGCTTTTTTCATTCTTTTTGGAATATTGAAGACTTGGAAGTATTTGGGACTTAGGGTATTTTAGAATGTGGGGGGATGAGAGGGATTAGGGCTAAGAGAGATGATAAATGGCCCCTTGGAGGTCAAAATGACCTAGTATTTTCATAAAAGGCTAAGAAATGATAAATTTCACCTTTTAAAAATATGGTTGCACCGAACTGCGAGACCCTATTTACAGAACATAGTCCATTTTATGGGTCGTAGATAGGGCTTTTGTCTGATAGATTTTCAGAGACCCTTTCTTTGATTTATATTTCATGATACAATATGACTCATAGAAGATTTTTTGAGTCTTCTGATGAGTTGTAGATTGAATCCCTGAAAGTTCCCTATTTCAACAAGTCTGCCCTAGGTTCTATGAACTAACTTACGGGTCGTATAATAGTTTACGACCCGTAAAACCCCCTCGTAGAACCTGACAGTCAAAAAAGTTCCAAAGATTATTTTCTTGCATTCTTCATATTCCTTATAGTTGGGGCCTTAAATGATGATTACCGGACCTCAAATCAATCTTGGAGAATACCGAGGCACCCTATAACTGGTCAAAAAGATCATTGATGTGTAGCAATGGATATTTGTTCTTGACGGTCACTTTGTTCAGCTGGAGATAGTCAATACACATATGTGTAGTACTATCCTTTTTATTCACAAATAGTATAGGAGCACCTGAGGGAGATACACTCGAATGAATAAATCCCTTCTTCAATAAATCTTCTGATTCTTCCTCAATTCCTTCGATTCAGCTAGGACCATCTGATAGGGAGTAATAGAAATGGGCTTAGTGCTTGGTTCCATATCAATAACAAAGTCTACATCACGATCCAGGGGAACACTAGGTACGCCAGTCAAAAATACTTCCATCAACTCTCTAGCAACCCTAATAGTCTCCAATGATGGGTACTCCTGAGAAATAGCCCAAAATGAGCAAAATATGCCAAGCATCCCTTCTCTATCAACTGATAAGCATGCTTATAAAAACTAACACCCTTAGGATAGCAGCTAGGTGCTGAAGTCCACATCAACTGAGGAAACTTTAGGCAAGATAAGGTCACAGTCTTTGCATGACAATCAAAAATAACATGATGAGATGTTAACCAATCCATGCCCAATATCACATCGAAATCAACCATGTCCAACAACATCAAGTCAACTATAGTATCTCTCCCCATAAAAGTCACAATACAACCCTGATACACCTGATTCACCACTAATGATTCACCTACAAGGGTGGAAAGCAAATAGGCCTTTCAAGCCCCTCACATAATATCAATATCAGAAGCAAAATAGGCTCACACACAGAAATAGATAGAGCCTGGATTAAATAAAATTGAAGTTGAAGGATGGCACACTGGAACTATAGCTATGATAACCACATCTGAGGCCTCTATCTCAACTCTCTCTAGAACTACATACCAAACTCTATGCCTACCACTAGCCTGTGTGCCTCCATAAGCACCACCTCTCCCTATGACACAACCCCATCTGGCATTACCCCTCATAGCCTAGGGTGTATCCCTGGGTGTCTGTGTTGGAGCTAGGTGAACTAGTCGAAAACCTAAAGTCTGAGCAAGAAATGCAAGAATGTTGACAATGGTAGGTGAAGTGCCCAACCTCATCACAAACATAATAAGACTTAGGGTTTTGCCCTTGAAATGATTGTACCAAAGAACTACCACGTCTATTTGAACCAAGAGAGCTATCATGACATATCTGAGTATGCCTAGACCTGTCAACACTATCAGATGCTAGAAGGGCTGCCTGAACTACCAAGCTCTGGTAGCCCTATCTCTGAAACTCTCAATCCTATGACGGGTGTCCACTATATTGACCATTTTGATGGAACCTCTTCCTGCACCTTATCTATCATGCTTGATGTGCTCTATTTTGTGAGCATGATCCACTACTCTTTTAAATGTGTTTCCATCTAGGACTAAGGAAATTGTAGTCTCCTGAAGATATCCTACAATCCCATTGCAAAATGTCAAATTCTCTCAAACTTGGTAGGGATACTGGACAAGGCATACCTGGACAATGTATGAAATCTAGCCTCGTAGTAAGAAAATCATCCCTGAAGTTGTCCCAAAGGCTATATGGCACAAATCTCTCTAGAAATACCCCTTTAAACTACTCCTATGTCATAGCTGGAGATCCAACAAGTTGATGAGCCAAAGCTGACCTCCACCACTCCTTGTGAAGCTACTAAACTAGTAAGAAGAATAAGTAACCCCATGCGACTCAACAATAATGAGGTTACATAATTGGTCCTGACACTATAATAGGAAATCATAGGCTCTATCACCAGGGTTGCCATTGAATCTTAGAGTAGCCAACTATACAAACCTCTAAAAGCTTTTCTGCTCAGTTATGGATATAGCTAAGCTGGCAGAAGATGGTGGCACCATGAATAAGGGTAGTGCAATAGATGGAGCGATGGCCAAATTTTAAAACGAAAAACCCAAACTCGGTCGAGATGTTTTAGGAAGAATCATAACAATCATAAAAGGATCCGCTGGAATTGAGAAAGGACCAACATGAATTATGGCCAGCTCAGATAGAGCTATAGAAAGACCAATTAGTGTTGTAAAAATCGGTAACTTAATTGTCATGACCCAAGCTTAAGGCCTAGACGTGACTGACGAATGGGGAACCCGAAGGAATCGCCAAACAAGCCTCATAGCATATCATTACACATCCTTGGTTGCGGAAGCAATTAAAATGACGATAAGAGATAAGCATAAACTATGGGAATTGGGATTAAGGGTAAATTTTCATATCGTAAACACTATGAATCGAGAGAGTCAAGGGTCATAGCATAGATATATTACATGTCTAAAAACACCTTTAAACCTTAGATACTTAGCGGGGGCCAAGATAAACAACTGGGCACACCCTCATAATAATGACAATAGGTAATCCAAACATACAAAACATAGTCTAAACATAAGCTTGAGAGAAGATAGATATTATCCCCGGACCTGAGGACTTACCATAAGCTAACTTGAATAATCTCTCTAGCCACGAGGAGAATCAATAGGAGCTCCGGTTCCTACATGGTGATATCANACTCCTACCGGTAGTTGTACAAAACTTGGCCAACGAAAATTCCTTTGAACTTGTCTTGATATAAGGGACCCATAATGGTCTTAAATGATATAAATAAGCCTGACTTAGATTTGAATGAGAGCATAAAGCTTGAATGCATTTCTTCAGATTCGGAAGCGAGTTTTGGGCACTTTAATTGGGTGAAATATTTGTCTAAGTGTTCGGATGAGTATTGGGGAATGTCTTGTGTGATAAAAGGGTGAAATATGGCTAAGTATAGGTATTTTAATGCATGGGAACACTTAGGCCCAAGACACAAAAAACTTGGACCAAATAAGAAAACAGCACACAAAATGAACTGAGGCGCATCCTTGGCGCATTGCGCCTTGGGCGCGAAAACTTCACTTGAAAGTGAATTTTGGGAAAATGAAATTGCAATTTGTTTTCTCTAAAATTAGGGATAGATCCATTCCCCACTCCATTTGACCCCCTGAATAAGAATATGAAGTTGAATTTTTCATATCATACACGAATTTTGGGATATGAGGAAATTACTGTTCCTGGCACTTTCGAGGCACATTTTCGAGTACTTTTTGGGGTCGTTACAGTGTCTCCCCCTTCGAAACATTTGTCCCTAAATGTCAAAGAAATGTACAAGAGAAGAGTAATCATAAAGAGATCAGCCCCAAAAAAAATGCAACGACATACTTAAAACACTATTTTCAAAATCTCAACGTAAGTGTTAAAATCACCATGATCTTTCTCAATATAATCATGAATACATACAATGACATAGGGCCTGAAACATAAGACTTGGAACTTATAAAAGGACTTGAGGTTTTATCATAAGCTTGAATAGAATGAAAGAGGCATGAATATTTCTCCTCCATGCCCACTCCAGCTCCCCGAGAGATACTAATGACTTGACGATTCTCCCAATGGGCCTTGACAAACACTATGCCCTCACAAATCAACCTTTACTCATATCCACCCAACTTCTCCACCAGACCTCCTCATAAGTCAACTCATCCTCCATTCTACCAATGGGCCTTGACAAACACTATGCCCTCACAAATCAACCTTTACTCATATCCACCCAACTTCTCCACCAGACCTCCTCATAAGTCAACTCATCCTCCACAAATTCCACAACCTCAAGAGTCCTATAACACATGACTCACCAGCACACCTCCTCAATCCTAGAAACATGAAGAACCGGGCGAACCATATCCGTATCTAATGGCACTTCCTATTTGTATGCAACCTCACTAAATTTCCTCAACAATGAAGACTCACAAACCATGAATTCAATTCCCCTCATATTCATGCATTTCTTCTCATCATCTTCTCATCATCATTCTATCATTATTCCACCAACATTTCATTATCATATATCATAAGACATGCATAGGACCTTTAATTTCTCAAAATACCATAACCGGATATTTTGTCAAACACTTAGCAGGTGTGTAATGTTAGTATAACACTTGCAATTCAAGAGTAAAATAATACAAGAAAACTTGAAATAAAATAGCCGACCAATACTTGGTAATACCATCTTGCAAAATCGTTGAAACCCCTCATCAAGTCCTAAGAGAGATCACGGTTCTAAAGCTTAAAACAAGCATAATCATAATAAGTAAATGATCACATGGTATAGACTTAAAAATGAGTAATCATGCATTTTCAACCAAACTTTCATATAATCCCAATATAGTATATGGTCATAATCTCTAATGAATAATATCCATAAGCAACACAACTTGGAAACATGTAATTTTCATAGAAATGGTAGATTGGGCTTTTTGGGTGAAAGGTACCTATGATTGAAACCCACATACCTTAGATCTTGAATTTCTTGAAATTGAGTTGTAAAAGACTTGAAGTTTGGATATGGGTCTTGGAATGCAAAGCTTGCTCTTGAGTTTCTTTGAATTTGTATTGGGTTTTAATAGAGGTTCTTGAGAGAATTTGAGAGTGTATTCCAATTGGGAGGAATGAATTTGACCTTTAGGAATAGGGTTAGATCTTTAGGAGGTGTTAAGATAGCAACGGAATTCCCAAAATACCAATAGAAATGGCTAAATTTATGTAATACCATTAATAAGGCAAAATTTGGCAAAAACCCGTATATAACCCTACACATACAAGTTTTACAAAAACGGTCATAACTTCTTCATTCGAACTCTAAATAAGGTGAAACCAAGTGATTTGGTAGGTCGTGGCCCACCCAGTTCTTGGTGTTCTAAGAGATATGCCTCTTTAAAGTTGACTCAATTAGCCCCAATCACTAACTTTGAATTCAAGCTCTCTTCTTCTCACTTCAACATAGGACTTTTGACAACTTTGGGTTATCTCTAACCTTTCCCTAATCAATCTTACCTTCTCCATATCATCCATAACCAGATATAGACCCAACAAGGTCATTTCTCCCACTTCAAACCACCCAATTGATGATTTACAACGCCTACCATAGAAAGCCTCAAAACGAGCCTTATCGATGCTAGAATGATAGATATTGTTATATGCAAACTCAATCAATGGTAGATGATCATTCCAAAATATAAGCCCTAGGCCTATCCTCAAGTGTTTGGATAGTTCTTTCGGCTTGGCCATCCGCTAGAGGGCGAAAGGTCATACTAAGTTTAGCTCTTGTACCAAGGCCTCTTTGAAAAGAACTCCCAATAGTAAAGTGAATTAAGCACCGTGATCTGACATAATAGGCAAGGAACCCCATGTAATATCACCAATTCATGAATGTACAATTTAGCATACTATTTGACACCATAAGTAGTCTTAACCAATAAAAGTGAGCTAATTTGTCATCCTATTAATCGCAACCCAAATGGAATCAAAACCATTTCTAGTCTTGGGCAACCAAACCACAAAATCCATATTAATCACCTCCCACTTCCAAGTAGGAACCTCCATGTCTTGGGTTAGGCCAGTTATCCTTTGATATTTTGCTTTAACTTGTTGACAACTATGACAATCGAAAATAAATTTTGCAATGTCCTTCTTCATGCCTCTCCACGAATACACATCTCTCAAATCTTTATACGCTGGGTAGAACCCGGGTGAATAGGATAAGAAGGATTATGGGCCTTATCAAGGATTTTCTCCCTCAAACCATCAACACAAGGCACACACAACCTACCTTGGTACCTAAGGGTACCATCTTCCCCTTGGGAGAAAACCTCTACCTTACCATCCCTTACCAATGCCTTCAATCCCAACAACGCGGGGTCAAGATCTAGCTTAGCTTTTACCTTATCAACCAATGAAGATTTAGAACCATCAACACAATAACACCACCATTGTCAACCTCTTCCAACCTAACCCTCAATCTAGCCAACCGATGCACCTGCCTAGCCACCCCTTTTATCACCACCATCGACATGTGCTAGGCTACCCATAAACACCCTACTCAAAGCATCCACCACAACGCTAGCCTTACCGAGATGATAATGTACACCTACATCATAATCATTAAGAAGAGCTAACCACCTCCTCGTCTTAAGCTAATATCCTTTGGGTGAAAGCATATTGGAGATTTTAGTGAATGATAAACACATCAACATGCACCCCATATAACCAATGACACAAAATTTCAAAGCAAAACAAAGGCAGCCAACTCAAGGTCATAGGTAGGATAATATTTCTCATACATCTCAAATTATCTAAAAGTTTAGGCTCCCACCTAACCATCTTGCATCAATACACAACTCAAACAAATTAGGGAGACGTCACAACACAACAAACCCTTCCTAACCCATAAAATAAAGACATGATAAAAGCGAGGCTAAGCTTATTCTCCAAGGCTTGAAAATGTTTTTCACATTCATCAGTCACACAAACTTAGCCTTTCTTTGGGTCAACTTAGTCATGGGAGAAGCAATAAAATAGAACTCATTCACAAACCTCCGATAGTAACTCGTTAAGCCCAAGAAGCTCCTAAAGTCCGATGGAGTTAATGGTTTAGGCTGGTTTCCAATTATATACACCCCCTTAGGATCTTTCTCAAAACCATCTCCCGACACCACATGACATAGGGAGGTAACCTCCTCTAACCAAAATTCACACTTCACATACTTAGCATCCAACTCCTCTTACCCTAAGATTTCCAACACTACCCCCAAATGGTTCATAAGCTCAAAATAAATCAATACCTCATCACTAGCGACCACTACAATCATAACAACGTAGGGACTAAAGACCCTATTCATGAAACCCATAGACATAACCGGGCATAAGTCAAACCAAAAAGGCACTGCCCTAAATTCAAAGTATCAGGAAGGACTTTACTAGACCTTTGATCACTGGATTCACCTCAATAGAAATGACCTAGGTTCAACACCTCTAAATCTTCAAAGATGATAAATGCAACTCTTAGAGATCAATTGTACCTTAATACAAGAAACGGACTTACCCCTTGCAACCACTTTACAAGCCCCTCATTCAAAGATAGATTTAATAGGGAATTAGAAAATGAATCTATAGGCCCTACACTAAAAGGGGGATTCAACACCAACGCAACTAATCCACACCAACCAAAATGTCAATATCACCACACTAACCTAACAAGTCATAAGGAAAGACCTAATGCAATATGAACATGGGAAAACACTTATAAAACTTCTAACAACAATAGGTTTACCAATGAGATAGACAACAAAGAAAGTTCAGGAAAACATATGAAACCCATTAGCAACCAAAAGAATAATGAAAGAAATAGTGGCACATCGGGCCCATCAATGCAAATGCATCAAAGCTAAATGAAATTTTAACATACCGGTAGCGACATCGGGCATCTCATCCCCTACTTGAGCCTCTTGATCAACATCACCACCTTTACCCTTGTCTTGAGCATAAGGGCAGTCCGCAATTTTATGGTCCATCTCTCCACACCCAAGGTACGAACCCGTGTTCCTTCAACATGTACCATCATGTTTCCTTTCACATTTTGGGTATCTAGGAGGAATTACCCCATCATCACCTCCTTTACTTTTATTGCATCTATGCGGGTAATCTATTAGCTTGTGTACCTCCCCTCCATAATCATAACAAGCATTGGTTTTCTTCAAGCACGGGCTATCATGACATCTACCATATTTTGGGCACCTATCATAAATACCACACCACCATTACCTTTGAGACTTTGGAACTTCCCTCCACCAAGGGCCCTCTTGGCCTTCTTACCTCTCCTCTTACTATTTGAAGTCTCGTGAGCACTCGCTTGTTGATTAAGGTGAGTTGCTAATTTTGTGGCCGCTTTAGCCAATAACCAAAGAGCATTGCGAACCTCCACATTTATCATATCACCATCCTGAGTAGCTTGAGACATATCGTGTAATATAGTAGTTAGGGATTAGCAATAAGCCCTAGGAGACCTAACTTTATCACATAACATAGATCATAAAGAAGTGAAACATTTCCTAGAACACCTCATAGCCTCCTATTCATAATCATGGCGTGCTTCATAATTATGAATAGGACTCTAATCATCGTGGTTTGTTGGACCTTGAGGATCTAACAACCTAGTGCTCTTCTACCATCTTTGTCATGACCTAAGCCTAGGGATTAGATGTGATTGGAGAATAGGAAACCTGAAGAAATCCCTAAACAAGCCTCATAGCATATCATTATACATCTTTGGTCGCGGAAGCAATTAAAATGATGATAAGAAATAAGAATAAAAAATAGAAATTGGGACTAAGGGTAAATTTCCATACCATAAACACCAAGAAATAAGAAAGTCAAGGCTCATAGCATAGATACATAACATGTCTAACAATACCTCTAAGCATTAGATACTTACCAGGGCCCAAGACAAGCAACCGGGCTCACCCTCATAATAATGGCAACAGGTAATCCAAACATACAAAACATAGTCTAAACCTAAGCTTGAGAGAAGATAGATATTGTCCCCGAACCTGAGGACTCATCGTAAGCTAACTTGAACAATATGTCTTGCCACGAGGAGAATCAATAGGAGCTATGATTCCTGCATAGTGATATCATATAGGCATAGAGTATACATTGAACTAGCCACGTGGAGGGGGAGGATGTCCAAATGGAGCTCTGGTTTCTATATGGTAACATCATGTAGGCATAGAGTATACGCTAGTACATTTGAATGTACTAAATATATAGGATGCAATGCAACAAGAGATAGGCAACATAGGTAAAATGCATAATATACCCCTCAACAAGGTTACCCGGGCCTACAACTCCCTGAGCTAGGCTTGGTATATATATATAATATACACACACTCCTTTCATTATTATTCCATCATTATATAGTCATTCAACTCATAATGCATGCATAGGACCTTCAATTTCTCAAGATACCATAGCCGGACATTTTATCAAACACGTCGCGAGTATGTAATGCTAGTATAAAACCATGCAATTCAATAGTGAAATCATACAAGAAAACTTGAAGTAAAATTGCCCACCAATACTTGGTAATACTATCTTGTAAAATACATTGAAACCCCTCATCAAATCCCAAAACACATCACGGTTCTAAAGCTTAAAACATGCATAATGATAATAGGTAAATCATCTTATGGTACAGACTTAAAAATGAGTAATCATGCATTTTCAACTAAACTTTCATAAAATATCAATATAGTATATGGTCATAATCTTTAATGTATAATACCCATAAGCAACACAACATAAAAACATGTAATTTTTATATAAATGGAAGATTGGGATTCATGGATGAAAGGTACCCATGATTGAAACCCACATACTTTAGACCTTGAATTTCTTGAAATTGAGTTGAAAAAGACTTGAAGTTTGGAAGTGGGTCTTGGAATCCAAATCTTGCTCTTGAGTTTCCTTGAATTTGTATTGGGGTTTTAATGGAGGCTCTTGAGAGAATTTGAGATCATATTCCAATTGGGAAGAGTGAATTTGACCTTTAGGAATAGGGTTAGGTCTTTAGGAGGTTTTAAGATAGAATAGTAATTCCCAAAATACCAATAGAAATGGCTAAAATTATGTGATGCCATTAACGAGGTGGAAGTTGGCAAAAACTCGTATATACCCCTACACATACAAGTTCTACGAAAATGGTCATAACTTCTTCATTCGAACTCTAAATAAGGTGAAACGAAGTGAGTTGCAAAGATAGTTCAAAGAGATTTGATTTAGTAGGTTGTGGTCCATATATGTCTTTGTGCTATAAGATATATTCCCCCTTAAAGTTGACCCTCCTACCGGTACTTATACAAAACTTGGGCAATGGAAATTTCTTTGAACTTGGCTTGATGTAGGGGACCCACAATGATCTTAAATGACATAAATAAGCTTGAATTAGATTATAATGAGAGCTTGAAGCTTGAATGATTTTCTTGAGATCCGAAAGTGAGTTTGGGGCACTTGAATTGGGTGAAATATTTGTCTTAGTTTTTTAATGAGTTTGGGGAATGTCTTGTCTGATATGAGGGTGAAATATGGCTAATTATAGGTATTTTCATGCATGGGAACATCCAGACAAAAGATCCAAAAGTCTTGGACTGAACAAGAAAATAGCACACAAAATGAACTAAGGCACGCCTTTGGCCCGTCAAGCCTTGGGCGCACCTTTGGCCCATCGCGCCTTTGGCCTGTTGCGCCTTAGGTACGAAAATCTCACCGAAAAGTGAATTTTAGGAAAATAAAATTGTGATTCGATTGCTCTAAAATTGGGGTTATACCCATTTCCCACTCCATTTTAGCCCTTGAACAAGAATATAAAGTTAGATTTTTGATATCATGCACGAATTTTGAGATATAAGGAAATTATGGTTCCAGCCACTTCTGAGGCACATTTTCGAGCACTTTTTGGGGTCGTTACATTAATAGTAGCAGGGGCAGAAGATGCTCCCTCTAATGAAACTCCTCACACTTGCCTAGGAATACACCTGTAATTGTAATTCCCTTATATATCAAATTGGGGATATTTAAATACCCCTTCACGTAGCTTGGAAAGATCCTATGATGCATTACTTTTTAGATATCTCAAATTACATATAGAATTTTGCAAATCCGACCTCATATTCTTATTGGGAGGGAACAATTGAGTGAAACAATGAGTACCTATAAGGTATACTTTGTCTATACCAAGAAAAATAATTTTTGGTGACACTTCACAAAAATAGTAGTTGTTCGCGATGGGTCCACAACATGGACCTGATGTGGACTAGTTCAGAAATTGTTCTTTTTACTCTAGGGTAAGTGGGTAATAATCCTATACCTATATACATGAAAATCCCTCATTATCAAGCCGTTTTGAGCCCTAAAAACCAACCTAAAACCTCTCAATTCCCCTCTAATCTTCATCAAATTCCATCTATTCTCAATGTTTTCAAGAAGTCTTATTGGAATTCAAGGAAACCAAGTCAAGTCCCAAGACCTTCTCAAGATTCAAGTATCCCAATCTCTTTCCAGAACTAAGATCTAGAAGTCTTGTTGGAATTCAAGGAAACCAAGTCAAGGCCCAAGTCCTCCTCAAGATTCAAGAGTCCCAAAACTCATCCGAATCTAAGGATTTCATTCAAGCTTCAAGTCTCCATTTCAAATCTTCTTCAAAAAACTCTCCAAAGTCAAGGTATGTGGGTTTCTTTCATGGATACCTTTCACCCATAATACCCAAGCTTCTTTTTACCTAAAATTGCATGATTTAAAGTTGATTTACTCATGGGTCTTACTTTTATGAATTTATTTTTCTTACTTGGCATGTACCTTGTATGAACTTAGCAATACATAGAGTTACCTAAAATTGCATGATTTAAAGTTGATTTACTCATGGGTCTTACTTTTATGAATTTCACTACACACTATGTTGGGATTACATGAAAGTACGATTGTTTTAGCATGTTTTGAGCTATGAATCTAAGATCTATTATGAGATTTGATGAAGGGTTTGGATATATATTGCTTAAGAGAATTACCAAGTACCTATTGATAGTTTCGCAATGAATTTTCTAGCATGATTTCACTCTTGAATTGTATAGTTTTACACTAGCATTACACACCCATCAAGTGTTTGATAAATTCTGTGTCTCAACCTTGCCACTTTTCTGTGGTCCAGTGATATGGTAGTGTCTCAACCTTACTACCTGCCCGCGATCAAGGGGTTTTACAGTATCTCACCTTGATTCTTTAGGTTTTGATGATCTATTAGTTGATTTATGATCCAAGTGACTCTTTCTAAAGATATTTTTAACTCGTGGAAATGTTGATGATGTTGTAAAACTAGGTTTAAGCCCTTTCTTCAAGATTTTACATCTTGTGAGCCCTTTAATGTTGATGTTGATGCAAGGGTAATATTTGATGATGATGTATTCTTATGTTTGAAGTTGGGCTCACCATTAGAGGTCAAGGATGAGTTAGATCTACTCATGTCATGATTCTATGTTTCCCATAAGTTACTAAGGTATGATTAGTATAAGTATTCCATATGATTAGACTTAGCATCGATGGATGGAGGGTTTGCTCTCTTTCCTTGAACAATGTGTCACCATAGGACTATGTTATACCCTTGCAACACTAGTGGATCCACTTAGTACACTTTCTCTTGAGGTTCTTCCCGAAATTGAGTTCATGTTCTCGTAAGGTGAAGTTCTTAATGAAATCTTTTCTGAAATTGGGTCATGTTCCCATAAGGAAGGTTACTTCATACAAAATTGGGTCATGTTCCTATAAGTTTGAAGTATGGTTTACCTTAGCAAGTAGACCACCTCTTTACTGGTGAGGGGTAATCATCAGGATTCCAAGTTGTAGCTCGCTTGGTCTTATGTTATGTTGGTTGAGGTTTCTTCCCACACTTATATTATGTTCTATGTAAGATTAATGATTTTCAAAGCATGATTTACTTAAGTAGTGATCATACATGTCATATTGTTATTATGCTATCTATTGCTTATAATTATGCATTTTGATTATGATATCTATCTCTTGGTTTGCAAAGCATGATTTACTTAAGCATTGTTTCTATATGCCATATTGTTATTATGCTATCTATTGCTTATAATTATGCATTTTGATTATGATATCTATCTCTTGTTGCATTGAATCCTACATACTTAGTACATTCAAACGTACTAACACATACTCTATAACTACATGGTGTTACCATATAGGAAGTGGAGCTCCATTTGATCATCTTCATCCCACATACTTAGTACATTCAAATGTACTAACGCATACTCTATGCCTATATGATGTTACCATGTAGGAACCGGAGCTCCATTTGATCATCTTCCTCCCCACGTGGTTAGACGGATTGTTCAAGTTAGCTTTTGGTGGGTCCTCATGTCTGAGGATAATATCTATCTTCTATCATGCTTATGCTTAGACTACATCTTGTATATTTTGGAGTACTTATTGTTGTTACTATGAGGGTGAACCCGGTTTCTTGTCTTGTTCAAGCTAGCTTTTGGTGGGTCCTCATGTCTGAGGATAATATCTATCTTCTATCATGCTTATGCTTAGACTACATCTTGTATATTTTGGAGTACTTATTGTTGTTACTATGAGGGTGAACCCGGTTTCTTGTCTTGTTCAAGTTAGCTTTTGGTGGGTCCTCATGTCTGAGGTTTCTTGTCTTGGCCCCTACTCTCAAGAGCAACTCTTGAACTAAGGGTGTAGCATTCGGGGTTAAGAGAGGTGGCATAGGATCTATAGGCCTAACTGGCTCATAAGAAGGCTCTAGAGAAGTCGATCTAGTGTGGCCTCTAGATAGAGCTGGCCCTCTAGCATCTCCTCAACCTATTGCCCTATCCTGAACTTTGCCTCGACATCGAATGGGAGCCAAATCAGCTGACTCGGGCTCCCCTCACTAACCGACAAGACCTAGTAATCAGTATATGTGCAAAAGGAGTAGATTAGACACTTTCAAACATATGATATGAAGAAACACATGAATAGAAGCAAGACACGAAAGCTTTTCCTATCAAGTGCCACGTAGCCTCTTCAAGATGGGTGCAGATGTCTACACGTTAATCCACAAGACTCTACTAGACACCTTGCTCTTTTGAATCACAAGCCCGATGACCTAGAGTTTTGACACCAAACTTGTCATGACCCAAAATTGAATCGCGACTAAATGAAGATATAAAAAAGAGGAAACCATCATAACATACAATAAGAAATCCCCAAAAGCTAGAGTCATGAGTACAAGAGCATCTAATATAGTGTAAAAAAGTAAAAAAAGTTGTCCCAAATGATATACAAAGCTGACAAGATTCGATACAAAGTCTAAAATGAGGCAACAAAGAAAATCCCAAAGATCCACGGTGACTCGACTACCCTGTTTGGTCCCGGTGGTTGATAATCAGGGAGGAAACAAAGTAGGGATGGGTAAACCGAAATGTACCCAGTAGGTTCAACTGACTGGTAAGAGAAATTGAACAGGTATGCAATAATGAAGAATCTTATCATCTACATCAAAAATGCCAATGCCCAAGTAAATATACATAATGGTAAGTTAAGATATCAATAATGACCCATGGTACCATACAATAAGAGATTTCAATACAATACATGAACTCATTTTATCATAAACCAGATGTCTCATAGCCCTGCAACCTGCCTGTGGTCAAGAAATGTAACTGTGTCTCAACCTTGCCACTTTTCTGTGGTCCAGTGATATGGTAGTGTCTCAACCTTACTACCTGCCCGCGATCAAGGGGTTTTACAGTATCTCACCTTGCCACCTGCTTATGGTCAAGGAATATCACAATATCTCAACCTTGCCACCTACCAAGGTCAAAGGGTGATATAAAGTAATGAACGATAAATCCATGTCAATAATACAATCTAGATATACATGTATGTGTGTGTATAATGGCATCTTAACAGGAATACCAATACATGAATCTCATATGGTCATATAATCATAAAGAATAATATCAAGTGTCACAGCTAGTGCCAAAACCATCAAGATGTCTCAGATGATTGTATTTATATCAATAGCCAAGTGTACCAAACAATATCGGACTTGACCCGTCCTAGACATAAAAGCACAAAACATTATCGGACCTCGCTCATCCCAAATTATACATATAAACCTCGAGAATATCTTAACAGTCATCAATTACTGCAAAATTACCAAAAATAGTATCACAAGTCTCATATTATCACATTATTATCCCAAATTATTCATAAGATTTCATCTCAATTTATCAATAAGATCAGAATTTACTCATAATTCAGCTAAATTGGAATCACAATTCCATCAATATTCCATCATATCAATATAATTACTCATAAATCAATCAAGATCTCACATTTACCACATAAACATATTCAATAACTCAAATCTAGTCCCAAAAGATTAGCCGAACCGACCTCAATGCCAAAATTGTACTCGGACAAGCTTTCAATCAACTCAATCCTCAAAATAATCCCCAAACCGATCAATCTAAGAAATAGGTATTACGCACTAGTAGATGAATTTTGATACTCATATTGGCATCAATTAGGCTTAGGGGAAAAATGGTTAAAATTTGAGCTATAATTTGAAGTTTTTGAATCTAGAACTTGACTTTAAATCAAGTTCTACATGAAATATAAAGTCCATGGGTGAAAATTCCATTAAAATTGAGTTTAAATCGAAGGAGAAATCATCATTTAAAATTTGAAAATCATAGTAAAACAATCCCCAAATTTGTACATTCAAAGTCATGAAATTTAAGACAAAATCAAGATAAAACTTATGAAAAATAATTAAAATAGTGTTAGAAATATTTACCCAATAAAATCCTTCAAAACTATTCTTCAAAATTGCTCTAGAAGCTTTAAAAGTTTGACAAGGGAGTAAAATGGTGACTTACAAATTTAAAATTGTTTAAGTAAAAATCCTTCTCCGTGAACGCGAATAAGCCTTTGCAAACACGGAGGTCAAAGTCAATTAACCTTCTGTGAATGCGGGGCTATGGGTCAGCTCCCTCTGTGAAGTTGGCAAGGCCTGCACGAACGTGGAGGTCAAAAAGAGCTATCCCTTTGTGAACTCGTGGAAAAAGGCATGAACTCAGAATGTAGGGATACCTGCACTAGAAACTCAACACCAGCAATGCTCAAGTCTAATTCCTTACTCAAAATGGACCCTTAAAACACACCTGGAATAAGAATTGCACAAACCAAATATATACCCATACCAAAAACAGCAATCCGAATCCAACAGAATTATCAGAAATTGGTTTCCAAACCTCCTTGCCACATTCACCCATACAACTCATATAAACTAGTATAAGACAAAAATTGCCCTCGGCAACTCAAAAAATGATGATGAACCCATTTCTAGCATTAGTTTTACGATCTAGAACTATTGGAATTGTCAGAATTTTGATCCGAGCATTTGATGTCCTTGATGAAGCACTAGAATACTTTACGATCTAGAACTATTGGAATTGTCAGAATTTTGATCCGAGCATTTGATGTCTGAATGTTGACTAAAGTCAAACTTTGGTTTCAAAAACAACTATAAACATAACTTTAGGCCTAAAAATCTCATTGTAACTCTGAATTCAGTTCTATAACTTCTGAAAGATTAATTTTGATATTTTAGAGCTAATGGAATCAACGGATCTTTGATCCGACACCCTAAACTCACAATTGTACAAAAATTCACTCTTTCATAGATAAAGCCAAAAATGACCAACCAGGTCATTACAAGCCAAATCTAAGTAATGAGTGAGGTAGTTCCTCTCGTGTGCCTTTAATTTCCTGGAGACGTAAGCAAAGACCTTAAATCTCTTCATTAAAACACCCCCTATCCTGAATACCAAAGCATCAAAATATATAGTGAAGTATATACTCTCATCGGGCAAAGGCAATACAAGTGTAGTGGTTAATAATACCTTGAGCTTTTGGAAGCTCTCTTCACATTCATCAGATCAATGAAATATTGTATTTTTTTAGGTAACCCTAATCAATAGAGCCACTCAGGTAGAAAAGCCCTGAATAAAATATTGATAATAGTCGGTCAAACCTATAAAACTATGAATATCCAAAGCTAAGAGAAGCCTTCCATCCTTGCACGACCTCAATCACTAAAGGATCTTCCCTCATACTCTCCTTAGATACCAATATGTTCCCCAAGAACAATACCAAACTGAGACAAAACTCAAATTTGGAGAACTTTGCATAGAGCATCTCCTCTCTCATCCTCTAGAGTACAATCCTTAAATGCCTCATATAGTTAGCCTCATTCTTAGAATAAAACAAGATATCATCAATGAAACAATCATAAATGAAACCAAATAATGCTAAAATATCTTATTCATCAACTTTATAAATGTTTCGGGGGAAGAGGTCAGCTCAAAAGACATCACTAGAAACTCATAATAGTCATATAGGGACCGAAAGGTAGTCTTAGGATTGTCAAACACTATGATCATCAACTAATGGTATCCAAATCTCAAATCAATCTTGGAAAACAAAGCTTCTCCCTGAATCTGGTCAAATAAATCATCAAAACGAGGGATAGAATACTTACTTTAGTTGTTACCTTTTTTAGTAATACACATTCTCATCTAACCATCTTTCTTCTTCGTGGACAACACTAGGGTACCCTATGGCAACATAATCGGATGAATAAAACCCTTGCTCAACAAGTCCTAAAGCTAATCTATTAATTTCTTTGACCTTGGGGGAGCCATGTGATATGCAAGGATGGATATGGGCTTAGTGCCTATCTCTAGATCAATGGCAAAATTAATGTCCCGATCAACATAGGCCCTTGGAAGATCAGTAGGAAAAATATCCATGAACTCCGAAACCACAAGATTATACCCCATTAAAGATGATCTAGCAATAGTGTCTTGGATGAAAGCTAAATAATCTAGAAAACCTTTATCAATCAACCTTTGCACCCGAATGTAGGAGATGACCTTACTAGGATAAGAATCATTTGAACGCTTCCACTCAATTCTTGGCCTGTTAGGCATCAGTAATGTCACCATCTTTGCATAGTAATCAAGAATGGTATTATAAGAAGAAATTCAATCCATACCTATTATGACATTAAAGTCTACTATCTCAAGAAGGATATGCTTACACGGGTATCGTACCCCCACCAAAGAAATAAAACAAGATCGATACATCTGATC
>DF360848.1:1230-42475 GCA_000787875.1 Solanum virginianum | reverse complement strand
CGATACATCTGATCTACCACTAGTAGCACTCTTATTATGGTAGAAACATTCACATAAACTAGCATGTAGTCACATAATAAGTAAAATCCAGATAAGAACTATGTAGGCATATTTGAATAGGTAGGTCAAAGATCAAATAACACATATATAGGTTGATGACACACTAGAAAAATACTTGTAATCACTATGTCTAAAATCTCAACCTCTGGTCTCCCTTAAAATGCATTGAAATAAACACCCTAACCGCCACATTACTGAACTATACCTCTACCACCTTGCTAAAACAAAGAATTACTCACACCTATGTCAGCGGTATGACTACCCCTACCAGGCTGGCCTCTATGACGTCCCCTAATTTATAGAGCTAAACATATAGCTAGAGGTACTAAATCTCTAATTGGGCCTAATGAATAAGTACACTAAGGACCCAAATAAGTCTTAAAATGGAATTTGTTAAGAAAATATCTAGGATCCCCACACCCATAATAAGATCTCAAAATGGTAAGTTTTTTAGGTGACCCAAATAAAATGCTGCAACCACCCAGTGTATAGGCCTATAATATCTGATAAACCATGACCACCCTTTGATACTGGTAAAAATAGATGAAATAACCCTCGATACTGGGATAAACCATCTCTTTGGTGAGACTCTCTATCACTTGATGAAGCACTAGAATACTATTAAGATATGTGGGGTCCTCTTGGGGGCCCAAAACTCCTCGTGGACCATCAATTCTACCTTTTTGGCAGTGCTCAGTATAGATTAGATGGAAGCCCCCATATGATCTTTCCTAAACATATAAACAAACAAAAGAATACTCTCTATCTTACCTTGGATCAAAGTTAAGCATGATGGGACATCAGGTAGAACATACCTCATAATAAGTGACAATCATACTTTCTTGCCTTAAATCTTCAAACCTCAAGCAACTTTCTCTCTAATACTCTAAGGGATAAAGTGATCCTTAATAGTTCTAGAGGATAGTTTCTACTCTATCCGAGGGGATTCAACTAGACTAGATCTCACATACATTGACCACTCCTTAGTTTTACCTTATGATGAAGGGAAACAAATCTAACATGATCGTGATTAACTAGGCTTAGGGAATCTAACATCTTGAGGCATAATGTCAAGAATTCATGGGTGTCCTCACCCTCATCACCCTAAAACTTGGGTGGCTTCATCTTCTAAAACCTATCATAATGAGTTTGTCATCTATTATAACAACTGGCTCATAAGCAATCTATATCGATGCTAGACCCAATGTATTTTAGCCAACCTAATCATACATAATCAAGCCTTCAACAATGGAAATCTAATGTCTAAGTTGGGCTTGTGAATATCTTATTGTGTCTGCCGCACTGTTACCTTATGCAAGAGTCTCAAACATCCTCAATAAAGTATTATGTAGCAAAGGTATTAAAAAATAGTTTGGAAAAATCTAGTCCTCTATATCCTCTACCACCAACTCAGTGGAAGAACCCCTCTCATATCCTATAGATAGTGCTTCTCCTTAAGCACGTCCTCTTCCTCTATCCTGACTTTTACCCCTAGCTAGGGTCTCAATCACAACTTCTGGGGTTGTCTATACTCCTCTTCTAAAGGATAAAGACCTAGTCCTAGCCATCTGCCAAAAGAACACATGATAACTTAACACTTACACAATTAATTATGCATTGTATAAAGCAAAATAACAAAAGGAAAATCTTTCTAACAGCCTTTATAGCCTCTCAAAGATAAGTGATGAATGTTTCTATGCTTATCTTTAAGACTCTACTCAATTAGGCTTATACACATGTGAGACCAATGAAAATAACATTGCAGTCACATAAGGAAATAAATCTAGTAAACGAAAATAACATAAGGAAAGGATTCACAAGCCTAAAACCATCCAAAACTTTATGTTATGTGTACAAGGCTTTATTACAATAGAATATTTGAAAGAAACTTTACAAGTTGCTATTGTTGTTGATACTCAAATAGAATAAAACAACATAAACTAAACCAAATCATTAAAGAGATGAGGATAACGAGCCCATATATTAGACTCGATCTCATAAGTTGCATCTTCCATGGACTTATGTCCCAATTAAACCTTCATAGATATAATATCCTTTTAATGACCCTCTAGGTCATTTTGTGTTTTTGCATGTATCTCATCAGTTGGAGCATTTCTATAGTGACCTTAGGACTTTTGGAACTTGTTTCCATTAATGATATAGTTACCATGTCATTCTTTTGGAAAATATACAATATTTCATGTTAGAAGGACAATTATAACTTGAAATGAATTTTCAAACAAAGTCCTAGTAAACTACCTTGGAAAAAATTTTGATAGATGCATCAGCTCTGGAATGACCAAATTAGGCTAGAAACATGGTTGACTCAAGATCTGAGGCTTTTGATGCGAGTTTAAACCACTTTTGGCAAATTTAGTTCAGAAATGAGCTAAAAATTCACTTTAGTCAATAACCTTAGAAAACATGTTTGGATGGAAATTTTGATAGGGCAGTCATCTCTGAAATGTTGAGTTTGGTCTAGAATAACCCTTAATTTAGTACCGAGGACTTTTAGATGTGATTTAACCCCCTCAATTTTTTTTGTTAAAAGTTGGATATAAGAAAGTGGGACCTATAACAAATTGTAATGACCTCCAATGGGAATTTGGTTTGTGCCATCAGATCCAGAATGTCAAAATTAGTAGGGTAGCATAGTTCATTTGCAAAAATTAGATTCCAATCAAGCTAAAATATCAAAAAAGGGTTGGATGGTTATTGGACTGACGCAATGATGTGGCATATTGTAGTGTTGTGGTGTGGTGCAATTAGGCTCTGCCATGTGTTAGTGACGTGGATGAACCTCTTGATACCATGTAGTAGCCGATATATATATACATATATATTCCTTCTTTCCCTTCAACTTTCAGTCATAATTTTATAACCAAGTTTAATCTAATTTTAGTGAATTCGGAGGCTATATTGCATAGATTTTAAAGGGAACATCATGGAGGTGTTCAAACTTGATTTTGGCTTATTATTCGAGGTAGTTTTATTATATTTCATGGTTGTCTATGTAAGATTATATCAAAAACATCAAAATACAATAACGTTATTGGTTAGAACTAGATTTCAATGAAATTTTAGTCTGAATTGAAGTGTTTTTGAGATGGACATTGTGCTAATTCCGGGTCTCCTGATTCTACTTTGTTTTGAGGTAAATTTCATTAGTTTGTTGATTATATAGCCAAATATTATCAAAACAATTTTGGATATGATAACTCGACCATTGCTTATCACAATGTAGTGAAATCTTAGTCTAAATTGAAGGATTTTCTTAGCATAGCTTGGTGGTATAATTGGATTCTTCTGATTTTACTGTATTTGGAGAAATTTGATTAAAAAAACTATTGTAAACATAAGTTTTTGATAAGAAATATTATTTAGTTTTTGGACTATTATCTGTTGATTTGAGTCTCATTTTGATCTCAATTTTTGGTTGTAGACTTGAGAGTGTGTAGAGGTCATTTTATGGTGGTTATTTCAAGATTTTGAGCATTGGCCCCATTTTTTTTCATTTTAGTCGCAATTAGCCTTTTACCCTATTTCTTGAGATTTTAGCATCTAAACTATTGTGTTAACATTGTGATCTATGTTTTGATAGCTAAGAAGTACTTGGATGTGATCCAAAAGGGGAAAGCTCATACAGACTGATCCAGAATACTTGTACTCGCCAACTAGGTTGGCTAGGCTTCCTTGTCTCCTAGACTGAGCTCAAATATGTAATGTTTGCCTGAATATTGTTAAAAAATATTGAGGTAAAGGTGGTTTATGATAGATTGAGGTGTAATGGTTGTAATTTCTATTTTACCACATTAATGATCGTGTTGTTGTAATTATTGGATTTAGTGTTGTTTCACTATAAATAAATCTTTCAAAGGCAATAACTCTTGAAATATATTACTAAAGACCATTACTTTAGCAGTGAATCTAGTAAAGACTTGGAAGTTTAAAATGAGTACAGTAAAGGCTAAATGGGTAATTGCATTATTAGACTAACATGTATTACTATCTAAGTACCTGTTAAAACTGTTGGGTTATCTAATACTGAGAAATATGTTGTATCTTAGGAACTTGGCTGTTTGTTATATTTTAACCACCTATTGAGATTTTGTGTGTTATCCTACCTATGTTGTATTTTTGTTTCTACTGGTTGATTTGTTAGTCCTTAGCCTAGATTTAGGCCAATGATACACTAGACTTGCATTGTTAAGAGTTGGTAGTTATTACAGATACACATGGTGTGACTTGAGAGGTATAGATCCTTGTTGACTGGCTTAGCAGATTTAAGTATGATGGAATAGCATCACAATTGATTAATACCAAATTAGAGGCTCAGTAGATTGTTTCTGGGTTAGAGGCTCAATTGATTATCATATTGTTTCTGGGTTAGAGGCTCAATTGATTATCATACCACAAGGCCCTGGCTGACTTCCCCAGCCGAACCCAGGTTGAGAAGATGTATGGTAGTGGCTAGGCATAATTTGGGAGCTAGAGGCTCAATATGACTTTGGGGTTATATTTTGTTCAAGATATCATATAATTTATTACCAATACCCATACCAATATACCTATGTTCCTTATATTTATGCATAGGTGTACCTTTTGGGTTTTTGGCAGCCTAGTTGGTGTACAGGCATATACCCTAACATCATCCTGGTTACATCAATCGTATATACATAAGTCACTTGGCTTGGTAGTTACTTCAATCTCTAGACACTTATCACTTGGATTTTGGTTTGGCAGACAATGTTTTAACAATACATAGTCTATTTATTCTTATAAAATTTACTATATTTCACTTAGTCAGTCGATGATGCCTACTAGGTACCTCATATTGGTACTCGCCCCTACTTTTCTGCATCTGTCCATGGGTTAGGTCCAAGAATGAGCCACCATTATTGACTTTCACCTATCGTTCCAATTCCAAGAGACTTCTAGTGAGCATTAGATAGCTTTTGGGATCTTTTGTAGTCTCCTTCTATCTAGTTAGTTGTCTTTATATCTAAACATTAGCCTATGTATATAGTTTTGTCTTGTATTTGTATTTGTGGTATTCATGGTCTATAGTAGCTTTATACAGTTGATTTCCAAGTTCTAGAATAGGCGATCTTTAGCTTGTACTATTGTTGTTTAGCTATAACATACATATTTTACTAAATAAGTTACCTTGGTTATTGGGTTAGCTTGCTTGTAAGCGGGATATAGCAGGCTCCATCTTGACCTGAAGTGTTAGGTCTTGATAAGTTAGTATCAGACCGAGGTTCATTGGTCTATCTGTATAGATCTATTGTCTAATAGATTCCTACGGATAGGTGAGGAGATGTCTATAACTTATCTTTAGGAGGCTACATGATGTTTAGGGAACTTGTTGTTGTTGGTTTTATTCGTCCAGTAGTGTTTGTTGGTTCCCTAGAATCTGATTGTTTCACTCATTTACAGATATGATGCCCAGAAGTCTGTCGTAAGGTAAAGTGGGGGGTGCGCTGCAAGTTCTTGATAGGAAACAATCATCAGACCCCATTGAGCTATGACAGGATGTCACTAATCCTGTACAACTAGAGGTAGCAGCTCACCCACAACCTCCAATCACTTTTTTGATTACTCCTGAGGTGTAGATGACTACTGGTTAGTTATTAGTAGCATTTGGGGGTATTTAGCAGTGCCCAACCCCAACCTTGGTTCTTTCAGTACAACCTTCAAGCCATGCCCTGGCAGAGCACGTCACTCAAAATCTCCAACTACATAGCCAGAGGGAGCCATACATTTCCTAGACTAGTGGATGGTTGGAATTTTTATAGGCTGACTATGCCAAGAATTTTAGTGGCTATTAGAGAGGATGCACATGTGTTCCTAATAGCCTGCAGGGAGAGGTCATAGACATTAAGGCTGTTAGAGTCCAGAGGTGCAGAGTTTATGGTATACTAGTTAGAAAGGCCAACTAGATAGTGGTGGCAGACTTACAGAGATACCAGACTAGTTGGAGCACTATTTGTGACTTAGGCTAAGTTTTAAAGGCATTTATGGACTGGTTTGTTTCTAAGAGCCTCAGAGACAAGCTTTCTGATAAGTTCCTTTGTCGAGACCAGGGCACAATGACAGTGTTTCAGTGTGAGGCAAGATTTCAAGAGCTCTCTAGGTACGCCACATCTATTGTACCTACTAAGGAGGAGCGGATTAGCTATGTTGTACAAGGATTGAGGCCTAAACTTAAGATTGAGACCCACTCTCTTGGGATTTGGGGTCGTTGTTATCTTGACATCATAAATCATACTTATTCTATTGAGAAGTTTAGTTGTAAGGCCCAAAGGGAAAGTCACAAGCATGTTTATCATCAGGTGACTCGCGATCTAGATTTTTTGAAAGATTGATATATCACCACTGAGATTTCAGCAAGGCCAGTGTAGCTGTTCTTTCCAAGTATATTTATAGGCTTTTGAGTGTAGTCATCAAGGCTTGGACACTTCTAGCCAGGGTGGTTCTTTCTATCCTCCTAGATGCAGGTAGAGGGACTGTCGATAACATGATTTTAGGACAAGCAGGGTCATCTTATTTTGTCGGTTAGAGTTTTGGGGCAATTAGATCAGTTTAGCATAACCAAGCTAGCGAAGACCGATCCTCTCAAGGTTGTTTTGACTGTAGAGCGTTAGATCAATGGTCGAGAGATTACCTAGAGTGTAGAGTGGCATACCTAGTCTTATGGGCTGGCAGATCAGGTCCCTTGCTGACTGTTAGAGGTAAAGGGCTGGTTTAGGGTCATAGAGATGACCAATACACATGATCAACAGAGTATTTGGTAGGACCAGAGGTCCTTAGGGTACCATTAAAGGTGATAGATCTGGGGCTAGAGATGACACCGAAGGTGGAGGCCGTTAGGGCCATTTCTACGCAGCTCCAACTCTATTAGAAGTTCAAGTATCAGATGAGGCCATTATAGGTACTATTACTTTGTGCCAGCAGTCAACTTTAGCTTTATTTGATCCTGGCTCCACATATTTATATGTATCTATTTTCTTCACTTTTCACTTGGGTATGAGTCCTAAGCCCCTTCCATCCCAGATTAGTGTATTGACTCCTATAAGAGATTCCCTAGTAGTGGACCAGGTTTGTAGATCATGTATAGTTACTATTTAGGGATTTGATATATGGGCAGATTCAATATTACTGGATAAGCTTGATTTTGATGTTATCTTAGGTATGGATTAGTTAGATTTGTATCATATCATGTTAGATTATTATGCCAAGACTATTACCTTGGCTATACCTGACATGTCTTCAATAGTGTGGTAGGGATCTATTAGTCGTGCACCGATCAATATTATTTCATACATTTAGGCTCAAAGTTTGATATCTACTGGTTATTTGGCATACTTAACTCATATTCATGATGTGACAGCTGAGGCTCCTACTGTAGAGTCAGTTCCAGTGGTCTATAAGTTCCTATATGTGTTTTTTACATATTTGCCTGGGTTGCTGCCATAGAGGGATGTTCATTTTTCTATGAAGGTTGAGTTAGGCACTAAGCCTATATCCATTCCGCTGTACTATATGGTCCTTTTTGAGCTTAAAGAGCTCAATGCTTAGCTTCAGGGTATGCTAGATCTAGGTTTCATATGGCTGAGTGTTTCTCCCTGGGGAGCTCCTATTCTATTTGTTAAAAAGAATGATAGAACTCTCTTAATGTGTATTGATTATAGGCAGCTAAATAAGGTGATGGTGAAAAATTATTATCCTCTGCCTTGCATTGATTATTTGTTTGACTAGTTACAGGGAGCTATAGTGTTTCTTGAGATAGGTCTTAGATTGGGTTACCATCAGTTAAGGATCAGGGCATAAGATATTTTGAAGACTATATTCCAGACAAGTTGTGGCCATTATGAGTTTCTGGTTACATCTTTTGGGTTGACAAATGCCCTTGCAGCATTTATAGATCTAATGACTTGCATATTCAGGTTGTACTTGAATTCCTTTGTTATAGTTTTCGTTGATAATATTCTGGTGTATTCATGGAGCCAAGAGCAGCATGTCCAGCATCTCCGGACAGTGCTACAACCATTGGGAGATCACAGGTTGTATGCCAAATTTCCAATTTGTGAGTTTTAACTTGAGTTTGTGACATTCTTGGGGCACATGGCAACCAAAGATGGCATTATGGTAAATCCAGCTAAGATTGAGGCTATTTGTGGCTGGTCTAGGCCTACTTCTATCGCTAAGGTCAGGAGTTTTATTAGTTTAGTATGGTATTGTAGGCGGTTTGTCGCGGGCTTTCTACTATGGAAGTACTGTTAACTCGTTTGACTCACCAAGGTGTACCATTTGTCTATTACAAGGAGTGTGAGGCCATCTTTCTAAGGCTAAAGGAGTTGTTGACTACCACTCCTATTCTAACCCTTCCTGTTGAGGGTGAGCGCTTTATAGTATATTTTGATGCTTCCCATGTTGGCTTAGCTTGTGTTCTTATATAATGAGGTCAAGTTATTGCTTATGCATTTCGACAGTTGAGAGTTCACGAGCATAACTACCTCATTCATGATCGAGAGTAGGCAACAGTAGTGTTTGCAATCAAGATACGAAGGCATTACTAATATGGTGTTCACTGTGATATATATACAGATCATCATAGCTTATAGAACATCGTGAGTCAGAGGGACTTGAATTCCAGGCAGATACAGTGGGTTGAGTGATGTCGCCCAAGATATATATGCTTTTTGAAGGTTTAAGCAATTGTTGTCAAGTTATAACCTAACCAAGGTTAAGGTCAAACCCACAAGGAATGCGGTTAGTCTTAGAGTAATTGCAAGCTAGTTGAATGAATTAACCTATTTATCTCCCGAAAGGGGGATTTGTAATTGCAAGAAAATAAACTTAGGCTAGAACAAATGTTGTGAAACCAGTGGAGAAGTAACTAGGGTATTGTGTTGCCCATGAATTCCTAACTTGGTATTACTAGATAATCATAATCTTTTCTAATGTGTAGCATATAGAACGTATGTTAAGTTTACCAAACCCTTTGATCCAGGTAATAGATAAATTTCATTATGTGATTTGATGCATCTGTGCAGTGTCACATTACTAACCTTTACTTATTATTCCAGTACAACCTCCGATTGATCTAGTTCGGTTGATTAGATGAGAGGATCATATTGAATTTTGTTAATTAATCTCTTTTCCCATTCATTACTACCTTAATCCAAATAGTAACAACTAGGTGAGTTCTAACGTCGATCACCGTTAAAAAGAAATCAAAATAAAGAGAATTAATTAATATATGCATGCACACTTTCCAAGAATTATGGATTATTTGATTTTACCTTGTTAGTTCTTCATGTTTCCCACAACCCTAGTTGTGGATTTAGCTATACATAATCATTGTAGATGAAAGGATCATAATATAAAATAACAAAATTAAATACTCACAATGATAAACTTAAGAACAAGAAATCCCAAATTCTTCACTAGAAATAACAAAGTAATGTTTTTTATGCAAAAATCACAAAGTATGAAATCACAAAGTTATTTCTCAGTTCTCTCGTGCATCTCTCTCTATAAAAAAGACCTAAAAATCCTATTTATAATAAGTAAAATACAATCTGAAAAGAAATAGGAAAACTAGATTCGACAAGCTTTACGGATTAGGTTACGGGTCGTACAAAGTTCCATGGCCCGTACCTAGGCTTTGTACTATGCAATCTTCAAAATTTGATATCACTTCTACGAGACCTTTTCATGGGTCATATTCAGACTTATGACTTGTATAGGGCTTCGTGTAATAGCTTTCCAGAAACTCCTCAAATTTAGATCCTCAAGGAACAAAACTAATCCATGACTTATACAATCTTCTATGACTTGTTTGACAGTTCGTGGATGCAACTTCAGAAAATAGGCCCTTCATTAGATCTCAGCCACGAAATCTCTCTACGGCTCATGAAAGTATCCACGACCCATAGACTACTTCGTAATTCCTCAAAAACTCAGTAACTGCAGCACTTTACCCAAAATCATGCTAAATCCTATAATCTTATTCTATATCGGAGTATCCATTCACTAGAAACATAATCAAAATACTAGAAAGAAAAGAAAAAAAACATAAAAACACATCAAACCCACAAATATCGCTTTGAGAACACACAAAGTGGCACAACATGCTCGATAGGGCATGAGTTCTAGTATCATAAGTGAGGATCGGGAGGCTTAGTGCTTCAATTAAGATAATGAAAAATTATTTCACCCCCTTATCTCTTTTTAGTTAGAACTTTAGGCGGTTCTCGAAAAAAGAGAGCAAAAAGAATTATCCCTAGAGTTGAGACTAAGAGGAATATATAAACCAATGCTTCCATAGATTCGATCGTGGTTTACAATTATAACTTTCATACCTATTTATTTCATTTTATTTCCTTTTTTATCATCTTCCAAATAAAGAACGAACAAGAGTAAAAATGAAGTTGATTCAAATAAAGATTTCCCTGGTATAAGAAGAGCAAAGCAAACGAAGCATGCCCAAAAGTAAACTAACCCCTTGGACAACTACGAAAAACACTATCAGATTTCAAAGTAGCACGATCTAATTCAAAATTTTCACCCAATTGAGCACATTTAGCATATTTTTTCCCAGTAGCAGGATCCCTATAACTGACATTGTTGAGTTCACCGCCGTAGAACTCAATATTTACACCTATTTGTTCAACACTATACTTTGATTTTTCCCTTCTAAAAGAAATATTGGCTCTAACAATTCCATCACCATCTACCAAAACGACCAGAAATATTTCAAAAAAGTAGGGAAGGAACATCGGCTCTAACAATTCCATCGCCGTCTACCAAAACGACCGGAAATGTTTCAAAAAAAGTAGGCATACGACGTACAAAAAGTTCACGCCCCTCCTTATCTCTAAAGATAGGGTGTCCTAACCATCCAACCGCTATTCCATCCCCGTTATCCATTGAACCTGCTCCGAATAATCTTCCTTTTGCCGAATTATTGCTGATGTAATTATAAAAAGCTAATTTTTAAGGAATTTTAGACCAGGCTTCTGATAAACTTTGATTTTCTGCTAGCCCAGCACTAACTCTTTGATATATTTCTGGCTGGAAGTACCCCTGATCCCATTGATAACGAGTGGGCCCAAATAATTCAATCGGGGTAGTTACCGAACCATACCACATAGTTCTAGCAACAACAAAAGATGCAAAAAAGACAGCAGCGATACTGCTGGAAAGGACGGTTTCAATATTTCCCATATGCAGTCCTTTGTATAGACGTTATGGTGGACAAATGCTAAGATAGAATAAGCCCGCTAATATGCCCAATGTTCATGCTGCAATATGATGAGAGGCTATTCCTCCTGGAACAAAAGGATCAAAACCTTCCATGCCCCACGCTGGATTTACAGGTTGTAGTCAACACTCTCAAATTAAAATTGTTGCTTGTCCTTAAGTAATGGACTCAATCAACATAAGTAGTATAGCAACACATATACCTCAACCTAATAGTGTAAATCATCTCCACATCAAGAACAAGTACCTACATTACTCATCAATGCATATCAGATAGTCATCAAATAAATCAATGCAGAGCAATTCATGTGACAGTCTAACTATGACAAGCAAGATAACCACAGATAAGCAATAATCACTAAAATAACCTAGAATCAACGATGAAATGCAAGTGCTCTCACACAAATAAGTCGCATACCCCATTTGTGATAGTATTTTCAGATTCGATGCTAGGGACTAAACAAAACCACTCATACTCACAATAGATATTCAAACACTATGCTTAATACCATATGTTCGTCGCTATACTTATAACTATGACCTTCAACCACTTGGACTAGGATCACTATAGGACTTTCTTGGCTTATAACGTAGGCTTGGGGGTTTTTGGTATGATGTTATAGGAACATAGTGATTGACGGCCCTCCTTGACACTGCATTATTATATACTTTTGCCCTATCAGCACTGTCATTATTCATCTCATTCTCCATTTCCTCCATTTCAAGCTTTTCTGGGTGTTTTACTCTCATCTTTAGTTCATTGCCTTTTATTTTCACATTCTTTTTCTTTTTAGCTCACTATTTAGGCATCTATTCATTTTTCTTGCACCCGTAGCATATTTGTCCCCATTTTTCATGTATCACTAGCTTCCACCTCATTTTGTGTGCTTTTCCTTATATTAGCCACCCTCAACTTATGTTTTTTACCTCAGTCATGGTGCACAATATTCAAGGAAGGACCACGGCCAAATTTAGGATTTCACATTCAACAAGGCTCGGTTAATTAGGTTTTTACAAAACAAAGGGTGCATGCTAAGCTCAAACATTAGGATCAAGGGATACATCAAGCATCTAGTTGGTCATTTAGGCTAAATGGACTAATATGAACAATGAAATAAGATCCTTTCCTAACCAGCTAACCTATAGTCTAAGTCAACATAACGTGGAAAGTTCTAAACTGAAACACAATATAATAATTAAGCAAAGAAATCTCTCACACACATGGCACTGATTACACTATTAACACAAACTCTTAAATAATTGTTTTCATCAAATTAAACCTCACTTATCAGAACAAGCATTGTCAATCATCGATATCACATGGTTGTTATCAAGACTACCTAACAAAAAATTTGATGGGTATCACCACCCCACACTTAAACTTTTGCTCGTCCCCAAGCAAATATTAAAGCTCATAAAAAAATCAAATAGGACCACTACTTTGGTTGATACAAACAATTTAGGCCATCCAAAAAATTTCATGTATACTTTCCAATTATTATGCAAAATATACAAATAAATAACAAACTTTTAACCGCCTAGCCTCAAGGAAGGAAAAATCCATGTACACTTCTCAATTATTATGCAAAATATACAAATAAATAATAAACTTTTAATCTCCTAGCCTCAAGGAAGGACTTTAACTCATCAAATTTAAGTTTTGCTCACCTAATCTCTCAAAGAAGTTAATAACATCACCTATCTATTATGAAACAAGTTCCTTCACATGAAGAAATAGTCCACACACTTAACTCAAAAGATTGAATATAGATAAAGGACCTTGCATTAAATCACAACTCTCGCACTCACAAAGAATTCACATGTATGCACAAAGAATCATAGGCTTGCCCATTATGTATATCTCCACTAATTAAACATGCTTGAATAGAATTAAATAGAACTTCTAATGGGTTGTGATTTGAGCTAAGGGACGGGTAAGAAAAATATATGATAGTGACTTACACTTCCCTAAGCACTTTGCACTTTTAGACTTCATTACCCATTATCTTCTCTTTTTTTTTAACTCTCTGTTTTATAATTATTTCACTAGCAATCTTATCTAATCAAGAACGTTTCGTTTTTTCAAATAATTTTTTCTTTTTTCATTCCCATGACACATTTTTTTCAAAGAGAGCTTTTTCATCACCATGTAGCTATCATTGATCACCTTTTACCAGTTAAATATCCCTTTTCTTAAGATTTAATAATTATAACATGTCTATGCTACAGTGCTCAAGGAACCAAGGTACAAAAATTAGGGATTCAACAAAATAGGATCAAAGTACAAATATGGCTACCAATAAAAGGCTACATGCTCAAAAGGGCTAACTAGTGATATAATATCTGAAAAGGCTAAAATTTTACAAAACAAATCAAAGAAAGTCTATTATCATCTCCTAAACAAAATAATACTTTTTATTTCGCTTCAATAACATGCAGGGCAAGTTCTAGACTAGTATGCAAAATATGGAATGACCAAATTCTCACCACACATGGCACAAGTATCAATTAAGATGGATCAATTCCACTTCTAAGATAACAAACAATAAAAAAATAAGATAAGCTATATATAGAGTCACAACCATGAACCTAGATGTCAAATAATTTGCAATTTTATTAGCAATCTTATAAAAGTAATACTAGAACAACTAATATGATAAATAAATATTTTAAATTAACAATGACTAAAAAATCATCTTATTAGCTACCATAATCTTAGAATGAGAAGTTTAACTCCACCTAGACATGAAGAAATTATGACAAATTATTCAAAGATAAAGATAAAAATAAATATTAATAGAGAAAAAAAGATGAAACTAAAATTCTTCGGCCTCTACAGCGGCTTCTATTTCTATCTAGTTCAAAAGTTATGCAAAATCTAATTTTATGGAATATTCATAATTGTAGAAAAAATTTCTTATTAAATAATCGAGTCCAAAACAAATTAGGAAACTCAAAAGCGGAAGGAACTTGGATTTCTCATGCGCGTAGGCACTGTATGCCGCTGTTAACTATTATTTGCAGCCATGTGGCAGTTTCTTGACTTGCAATTTGCAATATTGTCGCTGCGTATGTATAATAATATATATATATATATATATATATATTATTGTATTCAATTTAATCCATTAAGCTGCCTACTTGAGTTTTCTTCTATAATCTTTGTTTTATTTTGTTTGAACTCCAAATCTCTTTATTTTCAAGCCAAATTAATCCTACGAATAAAACACACAATTTAGCACAATTCATAAAATTTATAAGCAAAAAGGATAAATAAAAGTATTAAATATGAGATAAATAATGACTAAAAATATGTATTTTTGGCCTCACATCTGTACCATTTTTCATAAAAAATAAAAGTAGTATATGTCATAGATTTTAGTACTACATGCTACTTATACTACCTAGACATCCTAAATATGTCGGTTCAATAGAAAATAAATATCCTTAAGAAAAGAACATAGGCAAGAAAACTCCTCGGACTCAAAGTTTGGAATAGTTATAGGCCATAGTTACTCAGACTTCACCGAGGCCTATAACTACCCACATCCCATCGAAAAAAGTTTGCATTATCCTCAATGCTCAAAATTAGCAATATCAAAGCATAGGGACCAAAAGGAACATACCTGGGCACCTAAGTGCTAGTATCTAACTGAATCTAACCACCCTCAACCTGTCTGATGGTCTTCTTAACAGCGACAACATTTTCGGAGGGTCCAACACCCCTCATCCTCTCTAAGTCATGCATATGTCGTGCGTCCTCATCCTGTATGGTGATCTACTGTAAGAATACAACACTTTTGATGCTTAAGATTTAGAACTTTATATGTTCTCAATGTGATGTTAGTATATTTGATGTGCTTTATATATTTGTTTGGCAGGATTACAGGGTTGGTACAATATTTGGGCAAAGTGTGCAGAATTTACTGAAGCAGAGGTTTCACGAGACCTTGTATGAGCCATAGAGAATTCTACAGGGCATAGATATAGTTTTGCATAAAATTTCAGTGAAGAGTAATTTTATGAAATTAAGTCTACAGACATGAAGATGAGTCATAGAAGTTTTTACGAGTCATTACCTTGAGGATCAGAAAGTGGGAAGTTGCTGAAAAGTCATCAAATGAAACCCCCGTATAGGCCGTAGAACTTTATATGGGTCATAGAAGGTTGTCATAAAAGTCAGTACCAGATTTGAAGAAGTAATCCACGACAGCCCGACTACGGGCCGTAAAATATTGTACGACCCATAGAAGCTCCTGTAGAGTCTGTCGACTCAGTTCTCCTAATCCATTTTGGTTTTGTATTTTAAAGACTACAAATAGATTATTTAGGTTATTTTTCATGAGGAACGGTGAAGGAATGTTACATAATATTAGAGAAGAGTAGAGAGCTTGAGAAAACACTTGTAAAACTCTATTTTGTCTTTTGACTTCAATATTGTGATTCTTGGTGAAGAGTTTGGATTCTTGTGCTTAGTTCTCTTGTATAAGTGCTCAATTATGTTATTCAAATTCATAAGTCTTACATCTACACTAATCATAATTAGTTAAATCCATAACTAGGGTTGTGGGAACTATGAAGAACTCACAAGGTAAAAATTGGATAATTCATAATTCTTGAAAAGTGTGCATGCATGTATTTATTAATTCTCATTGGTTTGGATACTTTTTAATGGTGGCCAGTGTTGCTTAGTATTACTGACAATATTAAGGTAGTATGAATAGGAAAAGAGATTAATTAACAGAATTTAACTAATGTTTCTCGCCTAATCAACCAAACTTGGCCAAGGAGAAGTTGTACTGAAATAATAGGTAAGGGTTAGTAATGTCATACTACAGGGATGGACCAAATCACGTAGTGAAATTTGCTTCTCGCCTAGGACAAAGGGTTTGGTGAACTTAACTTATTGCTCTACACGCTACACACTAGAAAAGAATTTGATTATCTGGTAATACCAATTTAGGAAATCATGGGGAACACAATACCCTAGGTAGTCTTCATACTAATTTAATACTTGTCTTAGTTTAGGATTACTTTTCATAGTGGTTACAAGCCCCTCCCCCCTTTGGGGAGATATGCAGGTTAATCAACCCGAATTACTTTGAATTCTTCCAAGTCTACCATATTTCCTATGGGATCGACTCAAACCTCGGTTATGTTATATATCTTGACAATGACTACTTTAGCCTCAAAACGGAGGTGTAGCTTGGGCAACAACAAGATTTTGGCATTGTTGCCGGGGAGTACGGCTAAATTTGTTTAATTCAAGTAGTTTGGGAATTAATTCTTATTTCCCTTATTTTATGTTTTTTGTTGTTTTTATTTTATTTCAAGGTACAGATGTAGTGTATGCCTAATATATAAATTCGAGGATTCCCTTAACTCCATTTAACCCAGAGATCTAGAAAATCCTAAGAGGGATAGCCCAAGATAATGTAAACAACGCGACAAATGCAGGTCTGAACTAAAATGACAATGAGAAAGGGAATAATGACAACCCACCTCCAACATTGATCCACAGCCATAGGACTTCAATACCGAAGCTTATTAGTGGAACCAATATCAATCGAACCCTATGGCTATAGATGTTACTAGAGGCATTGTGTTACTGCCACTACTAGATGACATAAAGTTTATGGTTTCGAGTGGGTTATTTCAGATATTGTAGAACCGTGGGTTTGTTTGCGAGCCTACCATCAGAGGATATGTATAGTCATCTACACAACATTGTGTTATGGAAACACAAAATCTGTCTATGGATATTATGGGACTTCGTGTCTTCCATTATCTCTGACAGGCAATGTAACGCTAGGGGTAGGCATGGTACAATATGGTATGGTATTTAAAATTTTGGTATGGTAATTTCAGTTTTCAATATATAAAAATACAATACCATTATCATACCAAATTAGCTCGGTATGGTTCAATGTTTCTAATTTTGATTTTGATATTTTACGGTATGATTGTTTGGTAACCATAATTAATTTGACTTTGTATTAATATATTCATATAATAAAGAAGTATAACTTTAATAATATTAAAAACGTTTCAAGCTAATAAATTAAGTGATCAAACACTATATGCATTTTCAAGTTGTAGATAATGAATAATACAAAAGCTAATCAACGCTTTCAAATTTATTTTTCTTAAAATTTTCTTCATCGTGATTAGTAATGGGAGTGCCAACTGGATTGTCAGGGCTCTTTTAGAAGCTCTACATATATTTAGTATGGTATATGGTATTTCGATATTTATTTTTTAAATATCAAATACCATTTCAAATACCAAAACAAATTATAAGTCATACTAAATACCATACCAAATATGATAATTATCATACCACAGTATAAAGTAATTCAGTTTTAATATGGTATTCGGTATATACTATACCAAGCCCAGCCCTATAGAGCGTTATGGCTATTCGAGCTGCTCCTCCTCTGTCATCCCCACCTATCACCTCGTAACAGCTGGATCATCGGTCTCTAGGTAAGGCCTCATCTTGAGGGAGGGAAGTGGTGTGTCCTCAGGGCCAAACAGATCAACAACCACCTCGCTGGGATCAGACGGAGGAAGTACAAGTGATGTTGATACTACTACCCTCATCTTAGATTAGGTCTGCTGGATCTCCACCCGAGTAGATGTCATGTCAGTAGGTTGGGCTGAACTGAGGCTTTGCTCCACTCGCCTCTCAAACACATCAATGCAACTATGTACTAGTGTGAGCCTCTCCAGAATAGTAACCACACAATATGTCTGTATACGCGACTTAGCCTCAGAAATAACTTGGCGAACCCAAGGTCAAATCTATTGTAGCAACTGAGTCAACTAGGACTCAGTCAGTGCCTGTCTCTATGTTGAGGCCTGAATAGATGTTGCTAACACGTACACCATGCTAAGGGGTGAAAATTAAGTGATCGCAACCTCTGGTGCAGTAGTAGTAATAAGCCCCTTCTCTATCATCCTCAGTCTGTGGGGTGCCCTCAATAGTGGGAGTAGTGGTGGTCGAAGAAGATGAGGCTTAGACGGTGGTACTATAGCGAACATCTATGGGACGTGGACCGAAGGTTATGGTGCTCACCGGAGTGCCATCAGATTCTCATTATTATGCAACGCACATATCATAAGGGCATTCTAAAGCACTTTTGGAGGTGTTACATCAAAAGTAGATCAATAGTGATAAATTAAGTCATAATTCATGCAATTGAATAGAAGTTACAAAGATTCATAAAAACACATATATGAAATTGGTAGGAAAAGTGGAGATTTTTTTGGGCGTCATGGATGGAAGGGACCTATGGATGACTACCCACATACCTTTGTATAGAATTTAGAAGAAAATTGACGAAGTCATGGAATTTGATGAAAAACTTAGGTGATTTGCTTGCTTGTCTTCAATGAAGAATTTAGGACACTTTTGTAGACAGAGAATTTTTTTGTAACTAATAAATTATAGAAAATGGGGGAAATAAGGTGAAATTGGGTAGGCTTAGAAAAATAGTTCAAAACATCATAGTTTAAGATGGTTAGGTAGGAAAATGTCCATAATGCTCCTATTTGAAAACTAATTTTGGACGAAAAAAATTCCTAAGTTCGCTATGCGGCCTTGGTTCAAGTTAGTTCAATTTTTAGCGAGATAGATCAGGGCAAATTTTTGAACTACGTTGGACCATGTTTGCGATGTAGGCTTGTCACGAACTCTTCTAAATAAAAAATTTTCTTCACAAATACTTGTCCAAAAATTCCACCAAGGCCATTTTTTCTAATTGTTTTTCCTTTGTGTACCCTATTTCAACCTTAAAACTTGTAGGTATTTCATGGCATCAAGGAGAAACAAGGCGGTGCTTCAATGAAAAAACTACTCAATTACAGCTTGATATCATCATAGTATATATACTCTGATGGTATCATATATGATGAAGTAAAGGTTTTGTGAAAACACTAAACTACTTGATACCATTAAAGTATATATACTCTGATGGAATCAAGGAGGAACCGATAGTGCTAAAGTGAAAAGACTTCTCAATTATAAGTTAATATCATTAAAGTGTGTGTGTGTGTGTGTGAGTGTGTGTGTGTGTGTGTGTGTGTGTGTGTGTGTGTGTGTGTGTGTGTGTATATATATATATATATATATATATATATATATATATATATATATATATATCAAAGTTTAGGATTTAATAAATAGTATATATATCAGAGTTTAGGATTTAATAAATAGGCTTGTGACTTTAATAAATAAGATTGTGACTTAATAATTTTCTCTTAATTATTTTATAATCATTTTTAAAAAAAAAAACTTAATCCTATATGATATTGATAGGGTATCAATATACAAATGGAGTATTAAAGAAGATTAAACTTAGTCATATAAGATACCAATATGGTATCAATATACCAATGAACTATCATAGATGATTAATTCATAGTAGCAATGCTGACATTATACGTGAAATAAGAAAGGAGAAAGTGTGATAAACAGATAAATAGTTTGGGTCGTTGGTCCATTAAGTCTAAATAGATAGGGTTGGATTCATTTTATATAAATAATTTTACAATTGGTTCCATTTTATCTAGTTTTCTCAAAACTTTAACCTAATAAATGTTTTACATAATTTGCCTTTTTTAATAGGTTAATTGGAATCAACATGCAAATTAAATAAGTTAATTAATGTCTCGTTAAAAAATCAAATCTTAATGTGATGACCCTTAGTTTAGAAGCCAAAAGTATAGAATAATTAGACTAAAAATGACCAGGGTCAACTCAAGAGGTCAATTCAATGACTCATGGATAAAACCACGAGTCGTAGGTTTGGTCCATGAACATGAACTTCAGGCAAGGGAAAAAGTATCCAAGTGTAAGATAACCCATGAAGCCATTGGCGATCCATAGGTAATTTGATAGCTCTTAGAAAGGGTCATAGTTGGATGTGCCAAACATGAAGAAAATTTGGAGTTTTTGAAAGGAGGACCATGATTAGCAGAATGGTTTATAGACCATTTCACCACCCATAGAAAGCCTTCATAGAAAGGGGAACGAGAACTAAAATTTTAGCTAACTGTGGAATGACTCTTCGAGTCCCACCATAACCCATAGACCAAAGGACAGCCCATATGAAGGGGTTTCATGGTTAGGGTTTTGGAAATATTTTTTGAAGATTGGAAATGGAAAATGGGACATCCAGGGCTACTATCTATGGTTTAAGCCACCACCTATAATTGAGGGCTCGTAGATAGGCTCCAAAAATTTTAATGAAGGTCAATTTTATCCTTTTTGAAAAATTTAATCTTAAATCATGTCATTTTTTGAACTCTAATGGGCTCTAAATCATACTTTAAACCCTATGTATTCCTCATTCCTTTAATTCTCCCACTTTAAAATGCTCTCAGTCATTATTCCTTTCTTTAAGAACAAGCTATGGAGGCTAGGGGTTTAAGGGGATTCTTTCATAAATAATAAATTACTTCTTCCTAAACCAAGTATGTGAGTTTTGATTTTTGGGTCTTTTTTCACCCACAAAGTCCTACATAATATCTTTTTACCTTTTTACCTTTTCTTTGAGTTTCTTCAAGTTACCATGCATGCTAATGATGATTTCATGATATTTACGTTATTAAATGATTTCAATTATATCCTATGATGTTTTACTAAGTATTTTCATGTATTTAAGCTAATGATGATAATCCCAATGATGAGTATTTTGAAAGATGAAGTGTGTGTTGTTTTACATGTTTTAAATAAGCATATTTTCCCATGATTTGTGATGTTTCAACCTAAGAAGTTAGCCCACTAAGTTTCAAGCTAGCTTTTGCATGTTATATGATATGATTAGGGCACTTAAGGAAAAGTTTTAAAGTTATGTTCTATCAAAGATATAAGCATGTTGATGACTATCATAAAAGATGTTTAAGAAGGCCCCCAAGATGAAAGGACAATGTTCATCGGAGGTTCCTTAAATTTGAGCTACTCTTAAGACTTTTAAGTTATGATTCTAAAGTTTCATAAATTGACTAAACTTATATTTTAAAGATTTTGTGGGATGACTTAGAATTAAATATGACATTGAGATGGGATTTGGTAAGGGAACTCTAGTAGCAACCCTTTGTCTCATTAACTATATGTCACTATAGAAGCCCTCGTAGACTAGGCTAGTGGATCCATGTAGGCCATTTATATTATATAAAGATGCATGTGAAGTGATGGAGTTTCACCGGGCAAGTGGTCTCTCCGTAAAGACATAGAGGGTTATGTTGGATTCCATATAGTAGCTCACATGGTCTTATATGTCAGTTAAGGTCCATTCTCACAAGTTTTATGATGTGCTGTCAAAATAAAATATTTTAGATGCTTGGAATTTTGTGTGTTCGCAATGAGATGTTAGTTAGTTTTTATGTGTTTTTGTGTTTTATTTGAAGGAGTCTAGGATTAGCCTTGATTTTTTGGAAGGAAATGCAAAAGTTGTTAATTTTGGTGATGTATGAGACCCTTTATGGGTCGTAGTGCGCTCTACAGGCTGTGAAGTGGGTTTTGTGGATAATTTTAGTGAGGGGCTGACTTATTGAAGTTGTTTTACGAACATGAAGACGAGTCATGGATTGGTTTATAAGTCGTGAAAAGTGTTTCGTGCCCTAAGGATCAGAGAATAGGAACTTTCTAAAGATTTATCAGACAAAATCCCCCTACAGGCCATAAAACACTTTATGGGCCGTAGAGGAGTATCGTAGATCTCAAGTCCAGATTTTGCAGTAACACTTTATGAGACCCCGATTACAGGCCCTAGAACACAATATAGCCCCTAAACCTGTTCGTGAGCTGTGCTAACTCAACTATCTTATTTTATTTAGGACTTATATTTTAAATATTATAAATAGATTTTTAGGTTATTTTTCATGAAGCGAAACACAAAGAGTTCGATAGTTAGAGAGAAAAAATAGTGAGATTGAGTAGAAAACATTGGAGAGTTATGATAAACACTTGTACTTTGATTTGATCTTTTAACCTTGTGATTCTCTCTAAAGTTTGGATTTGCTTGATCTTTTAACCTTGTGATTCTCTCTGAAGTTTGGATTTGCTTGATCTTTTAACCTTGTGATTCTCTCTGAAGTTTGGATTTGCTTGTTCTTAATTCAATTATGTAAGTTCTCTACTATGTTATTCCAATTAATAAGTCTTGCATCTTCATAAATCATGAGTAGCTAAATCCACAACTAGGATTGTGAAAACCATGAAGAACTAACAAGATAAAATTGAATCATTCATAATTCTTGGAAAGTGCGCATGCACAAATTAGTTAACTCTCTTTGTTTTTCATGTTTTCTGATGATGGCCAACATTAGAACCCACCTAGTGTTACTGACTAGACTAAGGGAGTAATGAATAGGACAAGATATTAGTTAACAAGATTCAATTGATATGTTCTCATCTAATCAACTGAACTGGGCCAAGGAGAGGTTGTACTGGGGCTAATAGGTAAGGGATAGTAATGCACACTATGGAGATGGTCCAAGTCACGTAGTGAAATTTGCCTCTCATCTGGACCAAAGGTTTGATGAACTTAACTTACCGTCCTGCATATTACATATTATAAAAGAATTAGGTCATCTGGTGATACTAAGTTAGGGAATCATGGGGAACACAATACCCTAGTTTCTCTCTATATTAATTTAACTCTTGTGTTAGTTAGGTTTACTTTTCTATTTGATTATGGAAACCCCCCCCCCCTTTAGGGAAGCCAGTTGGTTAATCACTCAAATTATTGTAATTGAATTCTCCTAAGTTTATGTATTCCCTTGTGTTTAATCCTAACCTTGGTTAAGTTCTATTTCTTGACAACAACAGCTTTATCATCAAAAAGGAGGTGTAACTTGGGCGACATTACTTTATGATTCAATATCATGGTTCCATCACATGTGTTTCATTTATGCATGACTCATTTTCACATTGAGTGTTATTCCTTGTGCATGTTTAAGCTCATGTTTATGTGCCTTTACTAACTTATACATATCTATATTTTACTTATGAATAATGGAATTACAATTTCATGTTTCATTGCATCTCACAAACTTAGTACATTCCAAAAATACTAATAAATATTTTGACTGCATGATTTAACCATGTAAGGACAGGTACTTCTCCACTTGCTCATGGGGGAACTGATCAATATCAGTTCCATCCATTCTATGGTTAGATGGTATGATGTTTGGATAATATGAATGTTTTTAATGTTGTTTCATTGTCATATGTTGCCCATAGTCCCTTTTTCTGTTTCATTCCATGATTGTTTATGTTTTATGCCTATGAACAGTTGAGATATTAAAGATGGCTTGGGTGAGGTACCTCCAGCTAACTCATTAACGTGTGATGACTTGGCTCCTAGGATAGATCCTTACAAACTTGGTATCTGAGTATGAAGTTTTAAAATGTTCCTAAGATGTCTAAACATACCACGTCGAATAGAGTCTCATTCAAGGTTATAAAGAGCACCATTATCTTGAGTGAGAGGCTATGATATGGTTTAGGAAATTCTTCTCTTCTTTTTTATTCATGTCCTGCCTTTAGAGTTGACTAAGGTTTCCCTATAAATAATGATGATCTCTTTTTTATTTCTAGATCATGCCACCGAAAAGTGCTCCACACCAAAGAGGCACTCCCAAGCAATAAGCCCCTCCGCTTCAACAAGATGATGGGGTGTCTCATGCAGAGTTTAGAGCGCCTTTATAATGTTGGCCAAGCGTTGATTGGCTAATCAAACTAATAGGAGATCACCATTCCTCCCTAAGTGCCTACTCTGGCTACTCATATTAGAGACTTCATGAGGATGAGACCTCCAAAGTTTCATGGTTCCAAGGGGGAGGAGGAACCCTATGAATTCATTGATGAGGCTTACTAGATAGTAGTGGTAATGGGTATTCCTTCGCAGGAAAAAGTTGAGTTGGCTGCTTATCAACTAAAAGGGCTAGCAAAGATTATTTATGAGCAATAGGGGGATGAGAAGGGCCAAGGAGTGAGTCTAATTAGATGGGAAGAGTTCGTGCACCTTTTTGGATTGGTTGTTTTCGATTGAGTTAAGAGAGGCCAAAGTCCAAGAATTCATCAACCTCAAGCAAGGGCATATGCATGTGAGAGAGTACTCTCTCAAGTTCACTAATCCCTCTAAATATGCTCCTTTAATGGTTGCAGATCCAAGGGCCTGTATGACCAAATTCATTTTTCGTATTTCAAATTCGGTGTCCAAAGAGTGTAAGATGGCCATACTAGTGAATGAGATGGATATCTCCCTATCAATGACTTATGTCAAGAAAATAAAGGAGGAGATACTAAGGGAAAGAGCAAGGGAGTCCAAGAAGGCTTAGGTAGATGGTAGAGGCTATTCTCACCAAAGGATTGGAGGTCACAAGTTTCAAGGTGGCCAAAAGCAAGGCGAATAAGGGTCTACCAAACTCCTTCTCCTCAACCCCTAAAGACAAGGGGGTAGCTCCTAAGCCCTAAAGCCCAAGTTGCCCCAAGTGTGGAAGGCTCCACAAGGAAGAGAGCCTAGCTAGTTCAAATAGTTACTTCAAGTGTGGGAAGCCTAAACATCATGCCAAGGATTGTATGAGTGGTAGTGCAAGGCCCTAAGGCCAACGTGGGCAAGTCCAAGGAGCCTTGAGTACTAACCATTTTTATACTATATGTCATGCCACGAGAGGATACCCTTGGAGCGATAGGCACTCAGAGACTATTGCTAGCCCCCAGGCGAACCTGACTCAGCCTCACATTCGTTCAATCATATTCTGATAGCGAAAGACATCAATGGATAAGGATATGTAAAGAAAAGAAATGACAAACAATAAATAAAGGCCAAAGGCCAAATAATTTATCATCAACTAAGTAAGACTAGTATGAAAGAAACTAGTCAAAAATACAATCCAGTCATAACTCAACAGTCTAGCCTATGAAGCCTCTAAAACATGACTAAGTGGTGTCAATAACAGACCAAATGGCTACCTCAAAATAAAATAAAAAGGCTAAACTCAAAGCTAGAAAGAAAAATATGATATCCTTCGAAAGCAGGAAAGGACTCACCAATCATTTAAATGCAAATAGGTCCTCAATGGGGCACATATTAATGACAGTTAGTACCTGTCCTTGCATCATGAAAAGATGCAGGTCCAAATGGATGTCAGTACATAGAATGTACGAGTATATAAAATAGCATAAAGAAACATGTAAAGGGAAAATAACATCAACTCAAATAGCTCAACTAAATAGAAAAGGAAACTCAATCATCATCTTAAGAGCCTAAAGTAAGAATAAAGTTTAGATAATGACCACTCATATACCATCTAACCCAATCCACTCAGAGTACTATCAGGACCTATATAGAAGTTTCTCTAACCAACAACAATCACCTATGAGTCAGTAATTAATTACAATAAAATGATGTCATTACCATATCTATCTAATACTTTGTCAGGGTATAGTACATCCCATCAGTGGATCCAAATTAGTAAGATCAAGTCCTCTTTTTGGGATAATAGGGAACATCTAATTTTACAGTTCAATTCTCTCATACGCCGACTTCATAGTTATTGAGTCTGAGTTAGACTTACTTTTACTCAATTTGATGCTCAATACTCCTCCTAAGACTCAATATGCTCATAAGACATCAACCCTATGGTTAACTTATTCATCTAGTCTCATTAGACATTTGTAAACTCAATTCATCACATCAACTATCAACTCTTTGGTTACATTCTTCGAAGGTTCAGCTCTTGACTCATAAAAACTCTATCATGCATCATTCTAACTCATAACATTCATAAAAACAAAGTAGAGTTAAAGCATTTAGGGATTCCATAGACTCTTTAGGCTCAAATTATACTCATGCAAATATGCAAAAATAACAAGATAGGGTACTCATAACATTCATAAAAACAAAGTAGAGTTAAAGCATTTAGGGATTCCATAGACTCTTTAGGCTCAAATTATACTCATGCAAATATGCAAAAATAACAAGAATTCATTCTGGGGTTTATATAGAAAAGCAAAATCATCTATTTCAAGTATTTAGATAATCAAAATTGTAATTCATGCAAAATATATAGAAATATATTAGAATCTAAGAAAAACCTTCAAAAAATATCCATGGAAGCCTTAATTCACTCGCAACTCCACCAATTCGAGTTATGGGGCACATGGAAGAACATAATCTATGTTTAGGTTAGGCTTACATACCTGAAAATTTTGAGTCTTGAAATAGCTTGGAAGAACTCATAAGATTATCTTCAAACCCTAGCATTTTTCTCCCTTGAAATCTTGCTGTAAGTTGGAGAGGGTGATTTAGCATAAAAAAAATTGTACTGATATGTTTAGGGATTTATTTAGGTGTGAAAATATCAGGTTTAGGCTTTCAAAGAGTGAAAAAAGATCAAAATAATCTTTCTTAAAAAGCTATCAAAGTCATCTACGGGCCCATCTATGGCCCGTACAAACTTCCACGGCATGTAAGGACCCTTTCGTAAACTTTTGGGTAAATTTTGGGATCTTTAGATCTATTCCATGAGCCCAATATATGGCCCGTAGAAGTTTCTACAACCCGTAGATTGGTTCATATAATACGGAACAAAAAATTAATATTTAGGACTTATTCCCATGAGTTAGCAGGCGGGTCATACTTTAATCCACGATTTATAATAGGTTTCCTAGGTACGCTCTATATCTGGCAGTCTCTAGTAAAATGACCATAGCTTTTGACTCTAAACTCCAAATGAGGTTAAATCAGTTATGTTAGACAGCTAATTCAAAGACATTTCATTTGGTGGATCATGGACCACCTAATTCTTTGTTTTCTAAGAATTATGATCATTAAAATTTGACCCTTGTATAATACAATATTCGAAACTCAATTTATAGGAAGGTTTTGAACCCTGCTAAGTACTAGAGGTCTCTTATGATCCTAATCCACTTCTCACATATAAGAATGATTCTTGAAACATAGGTGTATGTAAGAATAGAGTTATGGGGTGTCACACTATCCATGGTCTTCTATAGGTTGAAGAGGCCCCGGATATTGTCACCGGTATGTTGAGAGTTTCCAATTTTAACACATATATAAAACTTAGACCAGGGAGCTAATTTGTCATTTGTAACTCTATTTCCTGCAAATAGATTCCATGCATGTCCGGAGATCTTTCATGAGCCTTATGAAGTAAGTGCCCCTATAGAAGAGTCTATTGTTGCACGAAGAGTCTATAGAAATTGTCCAATCTCTGTCTTGCATAAAGTTGTCCCTTGTGACTTAGTAGAACTTTCCATGGTCAATTTTTATATTATACTAGAGATGGATTAGCTTCATGCTTCTTATGCCTTTATCGATTGTAGAACCTATAGAGTCATGTTTCAATTCTCAAATAAGTCCATCTTGAGTAGCATGGAAGTAATTCTTCATGTAAAGGTTGATTTTTTTCCTTCCTAAAAACTCAAAAAATGATCTCAAAGAGTTGAATATACCATTTAGTAAGGGTTAAAGATATCACTCTAAGGTTCCTTCTCTTGAGTCGGTCCCCATTGTTAGTGAGTTTCACAATGACTTTCTGGATGAGCTACCGAGTGTTTCTACTGAAAGAATAATAGACTTTGGCATAGAATTCCTACCTAACACTCAACCTATCTCAATATCTCCCTACAAAATGGCTCCTGCGGAGTTGAGAGAACTCAAGGAGCAATTGAAGGATTTGTTGGAGAAGAATTTTATTAGACCTAGTAGGTCTCTATAGGGGTGCTCTGTTTCTATTTGTGAGGAAAAAGAATGGGTCACTTGTATCTGCATAAACTATCAACAACTCAACAAAGTCATTATTAAGAGCAAGTACCTACTCTTGAGAATAGATGACTTGTTTGATCAATTGGAAGGGGTTACATATTTCTCCAAAATTGACTTGAGATCTGGGTATCACCAATTAAGAGTAAGAGAGAGTGAAATTCCTAAGATGACTTTTTGTACTAGGTGTAATCACTTTGAATTTGTAGTATAATGTAATTTGGTCTCACTAATACACCAGCTATATTTATGGACCTTATGAATAGGGTGTTCAAGCCCTACCGTAACATGTTCATAGTGCCGTTCATCGATAATATATTGATTTGCTCTCGGAGTGGGAAGGAGAACATGGAGCACTTGATGGGTTATTGCAAACCCTAAGAGAGAAAAGGTTTTATGAAAAATTTGATAAGTGTGAGTTTTGGCTAAGTGAGGTTGTCTTCCTTGGGCATGTAGTATCAAGTGATGGTATTAAGGTTGATCCTAAGAAGACTAAAGCGGTGAGGAATTAGCCAAGGTCATTGACTTACATAGGCAAGGAGTTTCTTGTGCTTAGCCTGGTATCATAAAATATTTTTATAAGATTTCTCCTCTATTTTGTCCCTATTAACCAAGTTAACTTAAAAGAAGGCAAAGTTTGTCAAACGGATAAGTGTGAGAAGAGTTCTCAAACTTTGAAGGATCATCTAACTTCGGCTCTGATATTGACCTTGTCGAATAGAAATAATGGATTTATGGTCTATTATGATGCTTCAAGGATTGGCTTGGGATATATGTTAATGCAAAATAGTAAAAGGATTGCTTATGCCTCGAGACAATTGAAGATACATGAGAAAAACTACCCAAATTATGATCTTGAACTAACGATCGTAGTGTTTGCCTTGAAAATTTGGCATCACTACTTATATGGAGTTCATGTGGATGCATTCACCTATTATAAGAGCCTTCAATATGTATTCACTCAAAAGGATCTCAACTTAAGGCAACGAAGGTGGTTGGAGCCTCTCAAAGACTACGATATGAGTGTGAAGTATCACCTGGATAAAGCCAATATAGTAGCTGACACCCGTAGTAGAATCTCCATGGGCAGTATATATCATATAGAAGATAATGTAGAAGGGGGGTTGGCCAAAGAAGTCCATAGCTTGGCTAGGTTGGGAATAAAGCTAAATGAATCCAAAAGTAATGGTCCAACCATGCTTCATGGGTCCGCGTTTTCCTTGATTGAGGAGGTTAAGTCCAAGTAAGATGTTGATCCCCCCTTAGTTGAGTTTTAAGCCTTAGTGAATACAGGAAAGATAGAAGTTTTCTCAAAAGTGGGAGATGGTGTACTCCAATATCAAGAGAGGCTATGTGTGCTCAATGATAATAAATTTAAAAAGTTGATATTGCTAAAGGCCCACAGCTCTTCTTATTATATTCATCCTAGTACTACGAAAATGTATAGAGACTTGAGAGAGATCTATTCGTGGAATGGAATGAAGAAGGACATTTTCTAATTTATGTTTGAGTGTGCCAATTGCTAACAAGTAAAATTTGGGAACCAAAGCCCAGGTGGCCTATCCCAAGATATTGATACACCTACTTGGAAGTGGGAAGAAGTCAAATGGACTTTGTAGTGGGGTTGCCAAATACCAAAAAGCATTTTGACTTCATATGGGTGATAGTGGATCATATGACAATGTCGGCTTATTTTCTATAGGTAAAAATGACATTTAGTGTTGAAGATTATACTCACTTATGTATTCGAGAATTGATGAGGTTGCATAGGATCCCATTGTCCATCATATCTAACCGTGGTGTCGAATTCACCTTTCATTTTTGAAAGTCCATTAAAACAGGACTTGGTACTAAGGTGAAGTTGAGTACCTCTTTTTATTCCCAAACCAATGGTCAAGCCAAGAGGACTATTTGCACTTTGGACAATATGTTAAGAGCTTGTGTGTTGGAATTCAAAGGGAGTAAAGATAAGCATTTGCCTCTTATTAAGTTGGCTTACAAAAATAGCTCCCACGCAAGCATTGAGATGGCACCATTTGAGGCCTTGTATGGTAGATGGTGCAGATCTCCTATCGGGTGGTTCAAAGTTTGTGAAGTGGCATTGCTAGGAAAGGACTTAGTCGTGAACTCTATGGAGAAAATTAAAATCATAAGTAAAAAATTTCAAACAACCCATAGTCAGCAAAAGTCCTACTATAATGTAAGGAGAAGGGATCTCGAGTTTTAAATTGGTGATTATTTGAAGGTTCCTCCTATGAAAGATGTGATACAATTTGGTAAAAAAAAGAAATTAAGCCCTAGGTGTGTAGGGCCTTACAAGGTGGTGAGAAGAGTACGAAAAGTGGCATATAAGTTGGATCTACCCAATGAGATGCATTTAATCCATTTGGTTTTTCATGTGTTAATATTGAGAAAGTTCATAGACGAGCCAAACTCCATAGTTTCTGTGGAAGATGTGAACATTGAAGAGAATTTCTAAAATAATATTAATTGAGATTCTAGACCGGCAAGTGAAAAGGCTAAGGAAAAAGGAAGTTGCATTCGTTAAAGCACTTCGAAGAAATCATCAAGTTGAGATTGCCAAATGGAAAGCAGAAGCGGATATGATGAAGTGTTTCCCCTGCCTATTCACTTTACTCAAGCCCAAGTTATTAAGATATTCTCCCCTAAAACCTCAAATTCCTTGCATTTTAGTTTTGCATGATGCATACACTCATCTTCATGTTTATGGACTGTTTTGAGATATGTTTTGAATATGGATATTTTGTTAAAAAAATTTGAAATGATGTTTAAATTGAATTTTGCATACATAATGGGTTGTTAGCTGATGTTTAACTCCTTAGGACCTGTCTTTAAGTATATTTAGGGACGAATGTTCCCAAGGCGGAGATATTGTAATGACCCTCCATGAAGCAAATTAGTAGTCACCTCATTGAAACGATCATTGAGTTCTTGAAGTTTCCAATCAATAATTTCACAAAATATTTCAACATGATAATAATGTAAGACTGTATAATGAGCAACTTTACGTCTTGATCTTCCAGACTTAACAAATGGCTCATCAAAATTAGGTAACAAAATGTTGTACTTGATACAAAATGTGGATACTTTATCGATAAGTGCATCCCATCCATCATCTTAGCATTTGCAACCTTCTCTTTGCTACATCAACTGATAGCATAGCATTTGCAATATCTTGTTCTTTCTTTTGCAAGGATTTATTAAGCTCATCTATAATTCCTAAAATATCTCTCATTAAGTGCAACATAAAAGTAATTTTAAATGTTTAGCAAGCCTCAAGATATCTTGTTGCCTTAGCTCTTTCATCTATAGAATATGCATCAACAACAAGTGCATTAAGAACATCAATAATAGAGTCAAACATAAGAATAAAATTACTAAAAAACTTTAGTGAGATCCCCAACGAGTATCACCAGCTCTTATAAGACCAGTTCTTGATGCAAATCAGTGTCGGTTGTAAGCTCACCCATATCTAATGCCTCTTGAATTCTTTTTTTTTAGAACCTCAAAATTCATCCATACGCTTAAAAGATGCTCTTAACACATTCTAAACATTTGAAACCAATAATACTAGCTCTCTCACTTGAATGCATTTTTTAGAAACTGCAACAAGAGTTATATGAAGTTGATAAGCAAAACAATGGATAGAATGAGTTGAGATACTTTCTTGTTTAATCAACATTTTAAGACCATTCATTGCACTTTGCATATTACTTGTCCTATCATAACATTGTCCACGCAAGTAGGATAGACTCAATGAATATTGAGCAGAACATTGACAATTGCCTCTTTTAAAAATAAAGCACTAGTATCTTTAACATGTACAATATCAATCAATCATTCCATCACAAATCTCATTCAATCAACATATCGTAAAACAATAGTCATTTGCTCCTTACATGACATGTCAAAAGATTCATCAACCAATAAAGAAAAATAATCATCATTTAATTCCTTAATGATAGCTTTAATGATTTTTATCTTACATGCGATCACAATATCTTTTTGAATCATTGGAGAAGTCAATCATTTTCAGGAGCACAATCCAATACATAATCATGAATTTTATATCAACGTTTGGCATACCATGAGAGAATTTTATGAAAATTATCGCTATAAAGTGATGATTTAGATTCATCATGACCCCGAAATGCAAATTCTTGATTCAAAAGAAGCCTACTACATCAATTGAGGCAGACAAATAAAGCCAATAAATACGCTCAATTTGATCGAATTGTCTCTCAAATGTAGATACAATAGACTGTTGTTGTTGCATTAGGTCTTCACTTTTCTTTTTTTCCTAATTATGAATGTTATTCGGCCCACTAATGTGTTGATCAAAACATTTCTTCTTATTCCAACTCTAAAATCCGATAGCAGAAAATACTTCACTTCCACCTTGATAAATGTTATCATCTTTAAATAAATAATAATTCAAACAATATGTTGCATCGTTACTTACACTATATTTCAACCAATAATGATACTCTTTAAACCACTTAGCATTAAAATGACGCATATCTCCATAAAATTTTATTTTTTAGCAAAAATATGATTCTTAGGTTGACAAGGACCTTGTCGAAGGTATGCTCTCCTAATTACATCACGATTATTTGGATGATAGCTCAAGATTGAAATTCTTTTCGCTGGATCAAACTCTAAAGTATTTAATCAATATCTTGTCTTTGAGAAAAATACAATGGTACTTCGACATTCGATTGATTGGCATTTGTTTTCCGTGTATGTTGATTATTAGAAGCCAAATTTGATTTGAGTACTTGATAAAAATATTTCTTCAATGATTTTTTAGATTGAATTATAAAATAATAATTGTATTAGAAATATATATAATTGCAAATAACAAATCAATCATGAATCACACAAGTAAACACAAATAAGGCATCATAATATTTATTACTTGTGAAAAATTTTTAAAAAATAAAAAGGAGGAGGAGGAAGTAGCAATCCAACAACAAAATACACAAGAAAAATATAAATACAAGGAGAAAGGAGAAACTTACCATTGATGTCATGACTACAACAAGCCGACATGGATGAGGACAACAGTTACCCAAATGACTGGAGGCTAGAGTCGTGGAGCATGGAAGGTTGAGGCCATTGAGCGTTGTTGTTCCCCTATTCCACTTGGATCTTGATATCCCTAAAAGTATATATTTTTTAAAAATAAAATATTAAAGTCAAATAGTCTATTATAATTTAAGTCAATCATTTAAAAATTAGAGAAAAATCCTCTGGTTATTAAAAAGTAAAGTAAAAAGATCTAGCAGTTGAATATGAAAAAAAACGCACCAGTTAAATAAGTAGAAAAATACAAATTAAAAAAAGGAAAAAAAATACAACAGTTAAATAAGGAAAAAAAACATAGCACATAAATAAGAAAAAAAAGCTAATGAAAAAAAACGCATTAGTTTTGCTGGAAAAAACGCTTAAAATAAAAGAGCCCCTAGTTGGATTTGAACTTAAGACATTAGAGTAGGAACCCTATAACCCTAAACCACTAAGCTAACATTACAACTTGTGTCAAAAGGTATCAAATTTAATATCTATAGGTAAAAAATTAAAATTTAACTTATCTACACAGTGTAAGTTTTTGACAAAGGGTTGTCACTTAATATCTATCAACAAAGGATAGATTCGCCCATGTACCAAAGGACGACCCATAGGAAGGGGTTTCGTGGTTAGGGTTTTGGCAATAATTTTTGACGATTGGAAATGGAGAATAGGACAGCCATGACTACAATTCGTGATTCAGCCTATGATTCGTAATCAAGGTCTCGTAGATGGGTTCCGATAGTTTTAATAAAGGAAAATTTTGTTCTTTCCGCCAAATCTAATCCTAAAGCATGTCATTTTTAGGACTCTACGGGCCCTAAATCAAACCTTAAACCCTAAGTATTCCTCATTCATTTCATTCTCCCACTTTTAAAAGCTCTAAGACATCCTTCGTCTGTTCAAGAACAACTAAGAAGGCTAGGGATTCAAGGGAATTCTTTCATAAATAGCAAATTCTTTTTTCCTAAGCCTACCAAGGTATGTGAGTTTGAATTATGGATCTCCTTTCACCCACAAAGTCCTATATAATGTATTTTTTACCTTTTATTTAAGTTCTTTCAAGTTATCATGCATGCTAATGATGATTTAATGATATTTTACATTATTAAATGATCTCAATAATATTCTATGATGTTTTACTAAGTACTTTCATGTATTTAAGTTAACGATGATGACCTTAATTATGAGTATTTTGAAAGATGAATTGTGGGCTATTTTACATCCCATGATTTATGATATTTCAACCTAAGAAGTTAGCCCACTAAGTTTCAAGCTAAGTTTTGCATATTACATGATATGATTAGTGCACTTAAGGAAAAGTTTTAAAGTTATGATCTGTCAAAGATATAAGCAAGTTGATGATTGCCCTAAAAGATGTTTAAGAAGTTCCCTAAAATGACTCACTTGGAGATTCCTTAAGTTCAAGCTACTCCAAAGACTTTTTTACTTATGGTTCTAGAGTGTCATAAATTGTTTAAGCTTGCATTTTGAAGATTTTGTGAGATAACTTAGCATCGAATTAGTGACATTGAGGTAAGGTTCGGTAAGGGAACTCTAGTAGCAATCCTTTGTCTCATTAACAATATGTCACCATAGGAGTCCTTGTAGGCTAGTTTAGTGGATACATATAGGCTATTTATGTTGAATAAAGATGCATGCGAAGTGACGAAATTCCACTGGACAAGTGGTCTCCTTGTACTGACGTAAGGGGTTATGTTGGATTCCATGTAGTAACTCACATGGTCTTATATGTCAGTTACATTCTCACAAGCTTTATGATTCAATATCTTGGTTCCATCACATGTGTTTCATTTATGAATGACTCTAGTTCACATCAAGTGTTATTCCTTGTGCATGCTTAAGCTCATGTTTATGTACCTTTACTAACTTATATATTATATGTTTTACTTATGAATGATGACATTACAATTTCATATTGCATTACATCTCACATAATTAATATATTTCAAAACTACTAACGCAGCTTTTGCTTGCATGATTTAACCATCTAAGGACAAGTACTCCTCCACCTACTCGTGGCTAGTTTTCAGACGTTCAAGACGAGTGCTTTCGTGGTGAGCCCTTAGTTCGGGTCTATAGCATTTTTCATTCTTGCTATGTATTTTCAGATATTGATGTATATGTTGGCCTTTGGAGATTTTTTCTTTCTATGTTGTTAAGTGTTGGAGTCTTTTCTATTTGGTGAAAATTGATTGATACTGATTTCATCCATTCTATGGTTAGATGGTATGATGTTTGGACACCATGAATGTTTTTAATGTTGCTCCATTGTCATATGTTGCCCATAGTCCCTTTTCTCATTTCATTTTGCTGTTGTTTATGTTTTATGTCTATGAATGCTTGAAATACTAAAGATGGCTTGAATGAGGTACCTCCGGATAACTCATTCCCCGCATGATGAATAGGCCCCTAGGCTGGGTCGTTACAGTTAAAATTGAGATGTTATTTTTTCAGCTATTTTGTGTTATTTTTAGGCCATATTTTCTCAATATTTTTGGGCTATTTTATGTCAATTTATAGGGAAAACTACTCAAAATAGACCTAATGTGAAATTATTTACCTTTAATGGACTCATGACCTAAACTATTTACCTTCTTACTCTATTTTTTCTTTTTTATTTTGCCCTGACATTGTGCTGACGTTAGCATGAACACTATGAAATAATTTTCTGTGATACTCCGGCGGTATATACATATCATATTGGTATCATTTAGTAGGAGCTCTATCCTTTGTGATATTCTGTCAGTATATTTATATCCATATTGATATTGTATAGGATTATATTTTTATTAAGATTATAAATATTATTTATTAAATTCTAAATAAGTAGAAAATATATTCTTTGTAATACTCTATCGATATATTGATACTATATCGATATTATATAGGACTGAGCTTGATCCTCTATGATACCCTATTAGTATATGTATACGTTATTGGTATATCATACAAGGTGAGTGTTGATGTTAGCATAATATTAGCACATGAATTTTAATGATAGACGAGCATAAAATATAAAGAATTATTATTATATGAATGCAAATAGTTTGCTTCACAAGAAACTTTAACTCTTTTCCAATTTTATGTTGGATGTTGTATATTCATGTCAAACCCAGGGCGGCCCAATTTTATAGGTCCGAGAGTATTAAAGCTTAAACCCTAGTACATAAACCCTAGTCCCGGCTTTTGTTTCCAGAAAAAACAGAGACCTATACGAGAAGCGGAGTGAGAAATGGGTAGCGATAGCGAAGTGGAGAAAAAGAAGGTGTTTGCTGTAGCTCCAATTGCCAAACCCCTTGCTGGAAAAAAGCTCAACAAGCGCATCTTCAAACTTGTTAGGCGAGGTATCCTTGGACTACTTATTTATAATTGTCTCTTTGGAATATTGTGATTTGATTGAACTCTACCTTATTTTAACCTCAGCTGCTGAGAAGAAATGCTTGACGAGGGGCGTTAAAGAGGTGGTGAAGAGTATTCGACGAGGTCAAAAAGGGTTGGTCAAATTCTTTTCGGTTTATTTCATTTTTAAGGAGTTAATCTGGATGTCGATGGGTTATACTTCACTCTTTTCATTAGTCTAATTCTGATGATAATGACATTAGGTTTTGTTTTAGATTTCTTTACGCTGCAATGTGACTTATGAAGAAAGAAAAAAAAAATGAATAAATGCTTAGCCACATAACACAACATCATACCTAGTTTAGTTCTACAAGTGGGATTTGGTGAAGGCAAAGTGTACGCATGACGAGGGAGGTGGTAGAGAAACTTTTTCAGAAAGACCCTTGGCTAAACCTTACTTATAAGCTCTTTTTCTCTCATTTATTGTTACTCAGTATATATACACATACTTACAGGGGTTATTTCTCTCTTAATACATCCTTCGTAGGGTGACAAAATTAAACCCATTAAAGTTTGGGCGGGTTATTTCATTATAACTCATCTTAACCCAACCCATTTCAACTCATTTAAAATTAGATTGATATTCAATCCAAGCTGACTTGAGATAAATATTGTCAAAATATTTTTAGAACACTTTTTTTAAAAACAAATTTGATATGTTTTATATAGCCAAAATAAAGAAAAATATAATTTTATTAAGTACTAAAATATTGAAAAAGAACAAATAAACTAACTAAAACTTAGTAAAAGTTGGGTTGGGTTGGGTCTTGACTCACTCTATAACCGATTACTCAACCCTTTTTGACCCCAAGCAAATTGGGTTGGGTTGGGTCTTGACTCGTTTGTTGTGACCTATTATAACCCACTCAAATTTGACCCAACCCACCCAATTATCACCTCTAATCCTTCGTTTATGATCTGAGTGAAACATGCTTTTAAATGGTTTGACTTGGTCACTCTATGTTGCCGCTCCATCCTGGGCCTTCAAATGAATTTCATCTACTTAGAATAGAATTTTGGATACATTTGTGGATATTTCTAGAGAATGGGAAATATTTTGTTATAAAATATATTCGGGCACTTGTACAACTTCAATTATTCCAGCGTCTCTTGTCCAAATAATTTATTAATATCTAATTGCCTATCAGTAATCTACTTCCAGACAACAGAGATACTAAATCGACTGAAATAGACTTCAGTTAGGGAGTTAACATGAGTTTGAAAGTGACTGAGGTTGGAATAAAAAGAGTTGTAATGTTGGGGTAATCTCTGTACTCGGCTTTTATCTTGACATTGTCTAATCATAACATGTAATAGCAGGTCATTGTACATATCTTGATTTTATTTAATTTTTTTCAAAAGAACATGTAATAACAGGCTAAATTTTCTCAGCACTAAATTTAGCTTTTGATTAATGTAATTTGAGTACTTTGATATGAATTTTGGTTGCACTTCTCATCCATGATACCACATTTTAACAGTTGCTATGTAGCAGTGTTCTTTGCTATTTGCCTACAAATTTATAATCATAGTATGTTTTTTATTATGGATTTTTTCTATCTCTCATCATCTGTTTGTTTTTGGTGATCTCAGAATTTGTATTATAGCTGGAAATATTTCTCCTATAGATGTCATCACCCATGTTCCAATCCTGTGTGAGGAAGCTGATATACCATATATCTATGTCTCCTCGAAAGAAGTAAGTTGAATTTATATGCTTTTAAATACATTTTCTTTTCTGTTCTTTCACTAGTTACTATTTGCAGCTTCCTTCAGCTTTGAACCTGTGACACTGACTGTATTATAGTGCTTGTGTATAATCCTTTTCATTTTGTGTCAGAAATCAGGATTGTATATCCCGTCTTTTATATCTTTTATATCGTGTAAACTCCTTTGGTCCCATGAGTTGTTGTCAGGAAGCATTAAACTTGTAGTGCATTCTTTCCCAGAGTGGTAGCATTTGTTGGCTATCTTAAACTTATAAGGCTGTGGTGTTATCAGATTTCAAAACAGTCAGTCATGATGTGGTGGTTGTACAAAGGCACTATTTCTGCTTTGCTTTGTGTATAACTGTATGACATGCACCATGCTCGTTAAAAGTGATTGTGAAACTGATCAACTGTGTTTCAGGATCTTGCAAATGCTGGAGCCACCAAGAGACCAACATGTTGTGTTTTGGTGCAGACAAAGCCTGCCAAGGGGGAATTTAGCCAGGAGGATCAAGAGAAACTGAAAACAGATTATGATCAAGTTGTATCAGAAGTTGGTGAAATGGCATCCTCCATGTACTGATTATCCACAAAATTATGATATTGGAGTTTGTAACTATTTCAGCTTCACTAATGGCTCTCTAGTGCTAGTCTTTCCAAGCTGAGCTGCCTTTCTTTTTTTCTTCCTTGCCTGTCTTAAGTTCTGGAACATGATTCAAATGTCCACATCCAAGTGTTGCTCACTTGCTCTATAGCTTGTCCTGCCATGAGCATGAAGTAGATAACCTATAAACAACAGATTGTTCAATGGATGCAACAGCAGTGTAATAAATGATTGATAGGTCAATATTTATAGCCCCCAAATCAAATGATAAACTGCACTATTTAACGTCTTATATAAATAAACAAGGAACAGACATTTGTAATGGGTAAGAGGTAGCAACAATTCATATTTCTCTTAAATTCTCTTCGCGAAATATAGTATTTATTTTTTATCATTCTTTAATTATATTGATAAAACTAATAAGGGAGAAAAAAAGTATATTGATAAAGGAGGAGAAGACGAAAATTTGTATCCGACACGGAAGAAACATGCCACATATCTATTTATTTAAGATCCTATTTTTTAAGTCATAAATATATTCTTTAGTAATTACTATATTATAATTTATAGAAGTGTAATGGGAATCAGCTGGCCGTCGATATGCTAGCTTGCTCTCTAGAGCTACTTCAGTAATTTCGGTTGCAACTACTCAAGCAGATATCAGATTGACCTGTTTAAGCAGCTTCAGGGTGTATTCATGATCTTTTATAGTCCTTCCGTTGTAACTTGTTTGTCTTATTTTTAGTATTAAAAATGTTGCTAATCGTGATAATAAAGCTGTTCAAACAGGTAGCAGGTCCACATGCCAACTTGTGAGTACATTCGTAATTTTTTATGGATCTTCGGTTGTAAGTTGTTTGTATTATTTTTAGTGTTAAAAAATACTGCTAATCATGACAATTAAAGTTGCTCAAGCAGACAATAGGTCGACATGACTGCTTGGACAGCTTGAGGGTATATTCATCTTTTTTTATGGTTTTTTCATTGTAATTTGTTTGTCTATTTTTGTGTTAAAAATGCTACTAATTGTGATAATTAAATATGCTCGAACAGACAGCAGAACCTTATGCAGCTTATGGGTATATCCATAATTTTTTATGGTTACTTCGTTGTAATTTGTTTGCGTTATTTTTAGTGTTAAAAATATTGTTAATCATGTTAATTTAAGTTGTTCAAGCAGGCAGCAGATTGACATGCCTGCTCGAGCAGCTTGACAGTATATTCATAATTTTTTTTATTCTTCTGTTATAATTTGTTTATCTTATTTTTAATGTTAAAAAATGCTACTAATCATGATAATTAATAACTTAAAATATTTCTTAAAAATATGTTACGCCACAATATTTTTAATTGACTTTTTAAATTCTATCTATACCACTAAAATTAAAGTAGAAAAATAATAGATATTGAATTCCCATAAGCGCGGGCACCGATGTCTAGTTACTAATATATTTATTTAGCTGCAATGTGCATGCTTTTCTAGAAAGCTTTTCACTATATTTTAATGATTTGAATTGATAGTAAAATAATCTTTAAAATCTCTCTAATATTTTTTCCAAAAGATTTCATACTCATCTCCATATCTGTTTCAATTTTCAATCTACTGGTCACAATTTTCTATCGTCTTTTTTAATTTGGCATTTCTTCAATGTCATTTGGGGTTTTTAATTGTTCTACATTCATATTTATGAATATGAAATTTTTAGAGGGTGTATGCAGTGATTTAATTATTTTGGTGATATCTAAGGCGAACAATATTATTTTGTAGCCAAATAGAGATATGAACGTGAAATAATTTGGGAAAAGTAAGTTTATGTCCCTTTAAAGTAAATTATTTATATTCATATATCCTTTTTACACTTTATGCTCTCTTATTTTTAAAATTTGCCTTCTTACTATTAAAATTTACACACTGACGTCATTTGATGTCAGCATCCTGCTTGTATGATATATCAATAGGGTATACATATACCAACAAGGTATCACAAATGATTAAATTCAGTCCTATATGATATCGATATGATACCGATATACTGATAGAGTATTATAAATAATATATTTTCTACTAATTTAAAATTTAATAACTAAGTTTATAATTTTAATAATTTTCTCTTAATTATTTTATTTATAAAAAAAAGAGCTTGAAATTGTATGATGCTGATAGGATATTAATATATCGATGGAGTATCACAAGAATATATTTTCAATTAATTTAGAGTGTAATAAATAATTTTCTAGTCCTATACTATATCGATATGATATAAATATCACGGCGGATTATCTTA